>JADBJO010013650.1:32616-35116 GCA_016801955.1 Conus betulinus
AGCCCATTAAACATCCTCCAATTAAGAGGAACAAGGGTTGGAAATTCTCAGGGTTGAAAAAAAGTGGCTTACCGATGTTCCTGCTGTTGTGTTGATGCTGGAATTGAGTTAGCGCCGCCTGTGGCGGGCACACACACACACACACACACACAAAAACACACACACCACCACACACACACACAACACACCCCCACCAATTCTATTTTTGTGTGTGCATCAGGTCGTGTTGGTGTGTGTGTGTGTTGTGTTGGTTGGTGTGTGTTGGTGTGGTGTTGTTGTGGCCCGGTACACCTAGCTCAGCCTTACCTAGATACTTATTTCCTGGGGGTCAAGTGGAGGGGCAGGGGAGGTCGGGGAATGGATAAGGGGGATGAGTTAGCCTAGGTGGGGGGGAGAAGAGCCTCGCCTCTAGTTGGGGGAAACAGCCTTAGCTAGGTCGGGGGGACGAAGTAATTACAGGTGGGGGAAACTAGAAGGAATTCAGCCTAGGGTGATGGAAAGGAAGCGTTAGCCTATAGGTGGAGGGAAGAAAGAAATAAGACGGGGAGTGTGTGGGCAGGTGGTGGGGGCTGGAGGGGAGGCAGGTGGCGAGAACTTGATAGAATTGGTCGGCGAGTGGGCAGGGAGCTGGTCTATGTGGGGAGGCAAGAACGAAACCTAGGTGGAGGGAAGATAGTGTCCCCGGTGGCGGGAAGGACAGAGGGCTATGCCTGGGCAGCCACCAGGGGGGCGGGGAACACGGTAAGCCTGAGGTGGGGGGGGCGAAAGGAGATAGACAAGAATCTGTGAGGGGCTGATCGAGGAGATAGGAAGAAAAAGAGGCGCTATCAACTAGGAGAGTGGAGAAGGATCTAGGCATAGATGTGGAAAAACGTAGCCAGGTGGGGGGAAAGGAGCTAGCCTCGGTGGTGGGAAGCAGAGCTACCTAAGGTGAAGGAAAAAGAGCTGGTCCTAAGGGTAGGTGGGGGACGATAGCATAGATGGGGGAAACAAAGAGAAGAAAAGAGTAAGAAACCAACCTACGTTGGGGGAAGAGCTCCGCCTAGGGTGGGGGGAAATTAGTTTGTAGAAATCGGAGTGGGGGTGTGTGGTAAGGGAGGCTATACCCTAGGTGGACCAAAAGAAGCACGCGGGCTACGAGTAGTTGTCGGAGGCTTTTTTAGGGAGATCATTCAGCCCTGAGACCCTTTTTCCTTTTAAACACTGGCCCCTTGTGTTCATTTACACCCGCGAGGTTCACAATGTGGGCGACCGGAAGTGCGACATGATATTGAAGAGCACAACGCCGGGAAAATTGCTCACGCATACTGGTTTTTGTCAGCAGGGGGGGGGGCCCGAAAGATTTTTCCAGCACCTTACCGTTCAGCTGGGAGAGCTATAAAACTGGGAGAAACACCCTTTTAATGAAACTCCTGAAGGGCAAGGATTGCCCAGTACAGGACCACGATGAAGATTTTTCTTTTGACCGCAAAAAATCGAAGATTTTTTCAAAACACATTGTTTTTTTCATCCGGCCCTTGCCCCGTTAAGGGACTAAGTATGACTAGCGACTAAGACTTACAAAAACTACAATGCATCAATAATAACAACATTTTTTTATGTGGTTATAAGGCAAAACGAGAACGAACGGTACTACAATCAGTTATCAGTAAGCAGCAATGAATGCCTAGCATCAATAATCATAACACTTATTTTTCATGATGTGTGTGTGTGTGTGTGTGTGTGTGTGTGTGTGTGTGTGTTGTGTGTGTGTGTGTGTGTGAGTGAGAGAGAGAGAGAGAGAGAGAGAGAGAGAGAGAGAGAGAGAGAGAGAGAGAGAGAGAGAGAGAGAGAGCATTAAAATTTACTTTCCCCTTCCATCTTTTTTGTTTTCTTCCTTACTATTCACACACTACCCAAGACTATAATCATTAATTAAGCGACAATCCATCGAAACGCAGCCATTAACGAAGAGAGAGAGAGAGATCGAGAGAGAGAGAGAGAGAGAGAGAACGAGAGAGAGAGAGAGAGAGAGAGAGAGAGAGAGAGAGAGAGAGAGAGAGAGAGAGAGAGAGATTATAATTCCATTTTTTCTATCCAAAATGTCGCATGCTAAACATTACTATACATTTGAATAAAGAACAATACATCAATATGATCAACAGTAATCCGGACACACATTTATTACCTTGCAGTTATAGCGCTCGAAGAAATCAAGGTATTAAGACATCAATCAATTAGTGACAATGCACCAATAAAACCAGCGACCACAACAGTCATTCATCATGATATAATTTCAATCATTAATAAAACGGATAGTAACCATATCTCTCATTTATCATTATCGGTTTAAAAAAAAAACATCAGTGGAAAAGGAAACGGCGTATCCGTTTAATATGCAGCAAAACAGAGGGTGTGCCCAGGTATGTGTATTTTGTCCCTAATAGCAATGGTCTGCTGTGAAATGTGTAATTAGTTTTTCCCTGAAGGATTCTGCAATTTGAGTACATCGGAGATGTAG
>JADBJO010013650.1:40116-51458 GCA_016801955.1 Conus betulinus
AACCTGCCATTTAATTTACCAGAAAAGGAAGAATGTCAGGTGGCTTACTATGTCTTTTCCAAAATGAACTCATGTCTTATAAAACAGAAATCAAGGCAGATTTCCCAAATGTTCTTTTATTTTTGATTGACAAGAGTCTTTTTTGGTTTAACAACGGATGTCATCTATGCGTGTACTTATGTTCCACCTGTTGGTCCACCTTTTTACATTCACTTTGATATTGAAAATGGCATAAGTGCACTTGAAAAATGCCTTTTTGATTGTATGACTCAGTTTGATGATGCACATGGGATTGTTTCTGGAGATTTAAATCGCAGAACTTCCAATTTTTCTCCAGATATATTTGACAACAATAATGTACCGTGTGATTACTTTAACACCCTTTCTGTTTTGGATTATGAGAAAATCTGAAGATAATATACGTAATAATATTGGTAGTAAATGTTTTGTTAAATATGTGTACAGCTCTTGGTTTGTGTATTCTTAATGGTTTTTGCAGTGGTAATACTGATAGCAATTATACGTATATCCGAAACAGGAAACAGTGTTAATGATTTTTTCCTAGTCAACAAAGAATTGTTTACCATCCTTTCTACTTCATGTAAATTGCTCCTATCAGACAGACTAGAATGGATCACTTTCCCATTGAGTTACATTGCAATTTTTTCCTGAAAAGCATTATTATACGTGCTCCTACACCGACTGAAAGACGACAGGTAATTGAAAAGTTTGTGTGGAATTGTGATTGTGAACATGTTTATGTCAGTGCAATGCAGTCTAATGAAACATTATCCTTGCTTGATCATGCAATTAGGTTGATTGATTTTTAGTGTAATGATGCTTTGAAGATGTTTAATGAATGTATTAGGAAACAAGCTGATTTTATGAAAAAGAAAATTAAATTGACAGTCCGTGACAAGAGTGACTGGTATGATAGAGCAAAAAAAGCAAAAGATCTGCTCTAAAACTTTAGGAAAACAAGAGATGAAAAGGACAGATGCTCATTGCGTTGCCAGAAGAGAATATAAAAACTTGTTAAAAAGAAAAGAAAAGCAGTATAATGATATGCTGTTGGAAAAAAACTTGTGATTAGCATAAACAGTCAAAGAGTTTTGGGAAAATGCACATACAATATATTTTAAACGAAAACACGTTCATAATGATTTAACAGTTGAAGACTGGTTTAATCATTTAAATGGTTTACTAGAACTAGACGAAACAAGAGGTACAGTTTTTCCAGATAATGATCAAGACTGTTCTGAGGAAGATGGAGATGGAACGATGGCTATAAATCGATTTATATCAGAGAGAAGAGGTATTGCTTGCAATAAATAGGATAAAGACTGGTAAAGCTGCTGGTCCAGATGGGATCATTTGGGGAAATACTGAAACATGCAAGAGGTCGGGTTGTTGACTTTTTTTTTTAATGAAATGTTCGACGAAGGTATTTTTCTAGATAACAGGACTGATTCTTTAATTCTTCCTTTATCAAAAAAAGGTGATGTTAATAATCCCAGCAATTACAGATTGTGTGATATCAGCAGTAAAACAAATAGTGCAATTATTAATAACAGACTTCAAGAATGGGTAGAAGAATACAATTTGACAGGTGAACACCAAGCAAGATTCAAAAGAGGATACTCAACAGTTGATCATATGTCTACTTTGTTGGCGCTAATACAAAAACAGTTTTTCTTCAATCGTAAGTTATATGCTGCCTTTATTGATCTTGAAAAGTTTGATTTAGTAGAAGGATATTTGTTGTGGCCGATCATTTTGAAATATGGAACCAAAGGTAAATTGTATCGATGTGTTTGTAGCGTGTATGCATATGTAAAGGCTAGGGTCAGATGTGGTGCTAGTCTAACTAATTACATTAACTGTACTGGTGGGGTGAAACAAGGCGATGTATGCAGTCCTGTTTTTATTTTCTTTATTCATCGATGAATTAGTTCTGGGAAATAATTAGAGGAGGCCGACATGGTGCAGCGCTTATTTATGATTACTTTGAGCTTTTCCTATTGCTATTGCTGATGATGGGGCCTTGTTGGCTGAAACAGTCATTGGTCTACAAACCCAGATAGTTTGCATCATGCAGCGTCTGGCTTACATTCAAAGGTAAATATGGGATAAAAAGTAATGTTGTATTTAGGAAAAGGGGGCACTTATATGCATATGAAACATGACTTTCAATGGTATAACTATGTGTGTTGTTAATGCATATAAGTACTTAGGAATTTACTTTCCTACAAGACCTCGTAGCAGCTTGTAATAAACCTTTTGGGTAGAGCCAAAAATGCTTTGTTATGTATATTTTCAAAATCTCTTTAAGTTAAAGAACAATTCCCTGCATACTTTTCTGAAACTGTTCGACGCACAGATTCAGCCAATTGTATCATATGGTACCAATTTATGAGGATTAGAAAAAAACAGCTGTCCAGTGCGAAAAGGTCCACTTGTTTGGGCTCAAAAGATTTTTAGGAATTGAATTACAAACGCCCAATGACCTTGTATATGGCGAAACGAACACTGCCCTATTTACATAAACTCAGCCATAAAATGTATTAAGTTTTGGTTAAAAATGAACAAGAATGCATGAGAGCAGATTACCATATAAGGCCTATCGTGTGTTGTCTGATTTAGATGAACGTGACAAAAGAAACTGGGTCTCAAATTTTCATTGTAAACAGTATCTGTTTGGATTTGGTTATGTTTGGTTGAATCAAGGCGTTAATGCGACCAGCGATTTTCTCAGAGTCTTCAGAGATAGACTGATTTTTTGTGCAGATGGCAGGAATCGAATTTTCATATGGATAACAGTGACAGATTTATTTGTTACAGATCCTCTTGTACCGTACGTGATGTTGAAACTTCAGTCAGTCCCTGATCGCTGGGATCGTTGGGTGGACGTGATGAGGCAGCCACCATTTTTCCCCAGGCTCTTCTGTTTGTAACTGTCGCGAGGAGATCTGGCATGGTCATTTTGGTCCAGTTCTTTATATTTTCGGAACAACTCTTTCTCTGTCGTCCTCGTCTGCGACCTCCTTCAACGGTACCTCGAAGGATGGTTTTGGAGAGGGTGTTGTGACGAGTGACGTGGTCAAACCATGCCATGCCATCTTTTGTCGTTTGACGGTTGCCAGAAGTGGTTTGTGGGGCCCAATTAGGTTGGTGACCAGGTTCCGCACATAATCATTGGTCTTGTGTTCTTTGTAGGAGATGCAGAGTAGTTTCCTCAGGCAGCTGGTCTCGAACGCCTGGATTCTTCTTTCTGTTTCGGCCATCAGTGTCCATGTCTCTCACAGCCATATAACAGCATGAAGACCACTGGTGACTTGTAGAGCCGGAATTTTGTGTGAAATTTGATGTTGCTCTTCCACACTCTGTTCAGTCTGGCCATCGCTGCTGATGCAGAGAGTTGATCCTGATTCGGATTTCTGCCATGCGGGGTGCCATCTTTCGACAGGGTTGCTCCCAAGTACATGAAGACGGTCACTTTTTTTCAGGGGCTCATCCATTCATGGTTATATTTACATTGCTGTTAGTCATGCTGTTGACCATGACCTTTGACTTATCTGTGCTGTTCTCTGTGCCATAGGCACTTACTCTTGTGACAAGTCTGTTTGTCAGATCCTGGAGCTCGATGTTTGCTGCCCCCCATGAGGTCGATGTCGTTTGCAAAACGAAGGTGCAGACCGGCCTGCCGCCAATAATGATGGAAGTGTGATGTTCTTTGAGGGTCTCTTGCATGATTCTCTGCAGAAAGACGTTAAAAAGTACAGGAGATAGTAGGCACCCTTGTCTGACTCCGACTGTGGTCGGGAAGAACTGGCCCTGTTGGCTTTTGAGGAGTACTGTGCTGCTGGAGTGTTCCTAGAGGGCTGGATGACTTGGACGAGCCTCTCATCAATGTTGAAGTCTCTGAGATCCTGCCATAGACCATTGTGCCACACCCAGTCAAATGCCTTCTGAAAGTTGTGGAAGAGGTCCTTTTGGTGTTGTAGATGATTTTCAAAATCAGGACTCGGCAGTTGAAAATTTGTTCCACAGTGCTCTGCCCACTTGTAAATCCTGTTTTTTTCTGATAGCAGCTCCCCAGCCTTGGATTTCAGTCGGTTGAGGATGATGCGAAGCATGCCTTTGTTGGGATGGCTGATCAGACTTACAGTCCTGTAGTTTGGGCATTGTTTGAGATGCCCTTCTTGGGTAAAGGAATCACCAATGACTGGGCCCACTCTGTTGGCCTTACTGTTCTGTCCAGATCTTCTGACATAGCATTGTTAGAGCCTCTGTGGTCTTTTCCCCTCTGTATTTCAAAAGCTCAGCTGGGAGGTATAGGGGCCTCTGGATAAAGGTACTACCTTTGATGTCTAACATGCTGCTTGATACTAGTTAGGATGGACGGGCATCACTGGACCGCATCCATCCCTAAATCTCTCACGTGCTGGCTCCAAGCGCCACACTTCGGTAAACCGCTTCAGCTGGCAGGCTAAACCACGTGAGGGGGGTGGTGTCTGCACTGCACCACTGGGTGGGAGAGCTGCAGCAAGCGGCCAACGACCAGTGCGGAAGGGTCCCATGATGGACTGAACGGCTAAGTGTACACGACCAAAGGCGTACCACTCTATATTTGGTGGACTACATCTAGCGGTCCTGGCTTTGAGAGGAGATGGGTGGTGCCAAGTTTCAACAATTCCACTGAAAGGGCATGATGAGGAAGTGAAAGAATACCAAGCCAGATTGGTCGGGGCCTGGTATAACAACGACCACGTGTCCCACTGATTCACTTCAGGATGGGAGCAACAAGTGAGCTACTGGAGTAAAAAAACATCTACATAACCACCCAAAACACAACCATCGGAACATGGAACATTCGCACCCTTTATGCCTGTGGCAAGCTTCAAGAGCTGACCCATGAACTGAAGCGCTATTGCTGGGACAGCATAGGACTGTGCAAAGTCGGATGGACTGGCTTCGGAAAAAAAAAAAAAAATAGAGAAGGACATAAGATCTAGTTCTCTGGGGAAGAGAGAAGAAACATGAGTATGGAGTGGCCTTCGTCATACGGAAAGAAACTGCAAGCAGTATCATCAGCTGTACACCCATTTCAAGCAAACTCATTTTTATTTGCATCTCTGCAAAACCTCATAACCTGTTGATCATCCAGGCCTATGCTCTAATGTCAGACTATGACGACGAGGAAATCGAGGAGTTCTATGAACAGATTGACTCTACCATAGCAACAGTGCCAAAGAAAGACATGCTCATAATCCAGGGAGACTGGAATGCCAAGGTTGGCCAGATGCTTACCGGACTTGGGTAGGAACAGCTGGAAAATTCGGCATTAGGGAAACCAACGACAGAGGCCTTAGATTACTGGAGTTTGCCAAAAAACCATCGACTTGCCCTAGCCAACACTTTCCATCCACACAAAACTGTCCAGAATCACAACCTGGCACTCACCAAATGGGCAAGTTCACAACCAAGTAGACTTCATTCTGGCCCCACAACGCTACAAGTCCAGCATCAACAAAGTAAAAACAAGAACATTCCCAGGCGCCAACATTGGTAGTGATCACGATCTTGTCCTGGCAACCTTCAAGCTCAAGCTGAAGTGTAAGCGTTGTCCAAAGAACCCCAGCATTCGCTGTGACCTAGAAAAGTTGAAGGACCCTGAAATTGCAGAGGTGTTCCAGGCTAAGGTAGGTGGGAAGTTTGCTGCCCTCAACTTAGTGGACAGTGATTTAGACACCCTTGCTATTAACATCAAAGAGGTGCTAACTACAGCAGCTGAAGAAGTTGTGGGAAAGAAGCGAAAGAAGATCCAGCTTTGGGTTATAAACGAGGTCTTAGATCTATGTGACAAGAGGCGGAAACTGAGAGGAAAGAAATACTCCAGCGACGAAGCCAGGATGCAGTACCCAACAGGTGAACAGAGAAGTCAGAAAGAAGATGAAGACAGCTGAAGAAGACTGGATAGAGGAGTAGTGTGAAGCAACCGAGAATGGCATGGAAGCTGGGAACAGCAAAGAAGCCTACAACACACTCAAGACCGTCAATAAGACTAACAGACAAGATCAGCTGTCATTGAAGATAAGGATGGCAAACTATTGACAGAGAATGAAGAAATCCTGAAGAGGTAGACAGAATACTGTGAGGGCCTCTACAATTACCAGCTCAACCCAGACACATCCATTTTGCAGGACAACAACGACCTGCAGGTAGCGAGAACAGTCTCCAAACACTGAAGGAGGAGGTTGAGGCTGTGATGCAGTGTCTGAAGCCAGGGAAATCACCAGGGAAATCACCAGGAGTGGACAATGTCCCAGCTGAGCTTTTGAAATGTAAAACTTATATCTACAGCTAAATCTGGACAGACACTTAAAAATATAGAACGACTAGATTCAGGCTTGGCATTCCTGAAATTGCCGAGCATTATTACCGTTGTTGTTCTCATAGTGAAGTAGACTATGTTTACTATGTCCACTTTGTAGAAAGGATACCGAAAATGAAGTGCAGTTTTGTGTTGTGTTGCCCTGTTTTGCACAAACTAAGAGCTCAGTATATACCGATCAAGTTTTATAAATTCCCAAGCCAGTTTAGATTGGCAGTTCTTTTAGCATGTACTCATGAGCAAACTGTTAAATATTTGTCAATTTATTTTATGCAAAGCATTCAAGTTGCGATCGTGTATTCTGTCATAAGGGTGTTATTTCGAATATGTATATTTGTGATGTTTCCGTGCAGTTGCTCAGCTGCTAACATGACTGTAATTAACTCGCAATCCCCTTCACGAGGGGCTATGGCCTAAAACGTGAATAAACCATCTTGAATCTTGAGTCTCTCTCTCTCTCTCTCTCTCTCTCTCTCTCTCTCTCTCTCTCTCTCTCTCTCTCTCTCTCTCTCCGTTTGTGAATCAATGCTTATTTTTTTCGCAAAGTTACCAGCATGACCAGCTGTATGGCATAAAATGCTTTCTCGGCAATGTTGTACACTAAACTGTATGGTAAATAATAGTCTGCAGGAATCGTTGCACACATATCTGCAAGACATAGATAACATTGTATACACAGCTGTAAGACAGAATGCTTGGCAGGCAACATTGTATGCACAGCTGCAAGACATAGAATGCGCAGGCAACATTGTATGCACAGCTGTAAGACAGAATGATTGACAGGCAACATTGCACACACAGCTGTGAAGCACACAATGCTCGATAAGCAACATTGCATGCATAGCTCTAAGACACATAATCCTCGATAGGCAATGTTGTACACCATAGCTGTATAGCAGTTTCAGTTTCAGTTTCATCAAGGAGGCGTCACAGCATGCAGACTAGTCCATATATTCTATATCACATTCGCTAAGTTTTGAGAGACCACACTATCCGTGATTTTTAAGCTGATGAATAACCGAATTGACAACTAAGACGAGAGAATTGAAGAGGGTCTCGTGGCTACACCTTAGCAGATGTCTGACCTACGCATGAGCCCAATGCGCTGGTCAGACCATGAACACGGCATATAATATACATAAGGTGTACACACTTTCTGCAGGGGAGCATTGCACAGAGTGCAGAGGGAGATGTGGCAGATCTACCAGATATGGACACTGATGTGAGAGGTTAGTGTCAGGTGGCCTAGTCAACCTTCCATCCTATGGTGATGGCCTGTGTGCCAGGGGACGGCACCCTGAGATGTGGAGCAATCTGCGATGGTGCATTGCCCACGGTGATAACTGTGGCGTGGAAAACTATGTTTGTTTTTTTTTTTTTTTGCATCGGCATGGTTTGTAGCCCTCTAGGGATTGGGCTGAAAAAAACTGCCCTCTCGACCATATCAGGGAGAACCTACTCAGGGGACTCGTGCACCAATCCAGCGACGCCCGTCTTACTCCCAATTTGGGGCAGCCCTATACTGTACAGGACCATCGCCACCTGAGCATGAAAAAAGGCCTCTTGACAGCTCTGAAAACAGGATCGTTTTTTTGTTTTTTGTTTTTGTTTTTTTGTTTGTTTGTTTGGATGTTCTATATTTGGTGGAGAGGAAGGGGCGATTGATGGGGGAAGACTACCAACGCCCAAATCAGCCAACAAACACGGCAAATTGGATATAAGTTCAGCACGGAACCAGAACTAAAAGCTGCTGGACACCAGTCCAGCACGGAACCAGAACTAAAAGCTGGACACCAGTTCAGCACGGAACCAGAACTAAAGTTGGACACCAGTTCAGCACGGACCAGAACTAAAAGCTGGACACCAGTTCAGCACGGAACCAGAACTAAAAGCTGGACACCAGTTCAGCATGGAACCAGAACTAAAAACTGGACACCAGTTCAGCACGGAACCAGAACTAAAAGCTGGTCACCAGTTCAGCACGACAAAAGAAGGGGGCCCAGATTCCAGTCCAGGATGAAAACCAGCACAAGGTATGGCAGCCCCTGTCTGGAACCAAGTCTAAGACTCCCGCCAGTGACAAGGCATCCCTGCCACCAAAAGTTCAAATTTCTGTCTAGGACACCATGTCCTTAAAATCCTTTAGGCAACATGATGTAAACTTCACCTCTACCTACCTACCTACCTCCACAAGCAACGTTGCACGCATGTCTCTATGGTATACAATGCTCCACAAGCAAAGTTTCATGTATATATGTATCATGGTTTGATTTTCTTTCAACACCTTGCACGTACCTTTCACTAATTTTAAGCCTGTTTAGAATATTATAAACATGCACACACTCGCGTGCACGCGCGCGCGCACGCATGAACGTACGTACACACGCACGCGCGTACACACACACACACACACACACACACACACACACACACACACACACACACACACCCTGTTTCATGTTATCTAATGTTTTCCCCATAGGTACAGCAATGTCTTACAATGGAGCAATGGCGTAGTTGCGTATTACCTGGACACCGAATTCACCAAACTTGGTGCCCTATATAAAGGTCCATCCCTGTGGCGTGCCACCAAAGCACAGATATAGTAAAAAACATTTCTCGTCTACTATGGGCATGCTTTGTGAAGTCCACTCTCCGATGGCTCATCACCACAGCAACAAGACTGTCACACTCCCTGTACCCACAGACTGGACAGCGTGGCCAGTTCCACTCGTCACATGTCCCCTGGGACATCTAACACACGGCATGTTGACTTGCGATCCGAAAGGTCTGTGTGAGGCTTTAGCCAACACTCAGGAATGGTATCATAATCATTGCAGTGTTTCTCCGGGACTGACTCTACCTACTTCTATTGTCACGCTTCGAGGGAATTTATATCTTACAGTCTGGTGTGTGATTCTTGTGAGGATTGCCAAAACCGCATTGATGAGGACTTTTGTGTGCATTCCGATCACAGGGATCGAGCACAGCGGCAGGTAAAGCATGAATAATTCCCTTTCCTTTCTCTGCTCCAGTTGTTGTTGCTGAGGGTGCTGAGATTAAGGAAAGCATCTTTGGAGACAAAAGTGTGGCTGTCAGTGTGTTTCTCTTTGTTTTTTGTTTAAGCTTATGGACTGGGATATATATCTAAGTGTGTTTACTCTCGCTATTTTCCAAAACCTACGTATATCAAATAATAACATGATTTTGATTTTAAATTCAAACAGTTGGATAAAAACCAGCTGAAAAGAGTCAGAAAGCTCCACCAATAATACTGGATCACTATCTCAGGTTAGTACGGGGCGTAAGTCTAGATATCATCATCTTGCCATGATAGGTTATTGCAATCACACCAGACAGACTATTTTCCAACGGAACTAGAAACTAAATAAACCATTTGCAGATGACAGAACTTCATCTTTGCCTTTCAAAAGACGCAGCTGCACCATATGTAAATTGTTGAATTTAGGTGCTGCTGTGCACTTCGTTTCTTCAAAATGTTACACTGGGCAAATAACACCAGAAAAAAGCCCTATGGCACGGTGATTGACAGAGATATGCAAAAACAAGCATGAATACCATAGTTTAAAACCTGATATAACAAATGCAAAATCAACCAGCATAGTACTTCATTTCTGCTTCAGTCGATGCTGGACTGACACACACACACACACACATATATATATATATATATATATATATATATATATATATATATATATATATATATATATATATATTATAAATGGGATGGTAAAAAGAAGTAAAAAGAAAAATCTGCTTTCCGAGTTGTTTTTGGATGTTGGATAGCATAAACAGTCCGACCAGTTCGCATGTTTCGGCACCGTCATACGATCCCATGGTCACATCAAACGTTGAGTTTTTATTCGTTTTCTTGATCCATGTTTCATTTCTGCTGCAAAGTTTTCTTGGTGTGAAGAATGATTTCCATTTCTGACCCTGTTATGTCTGTGTGTTTATTAGCAAATTTCAGAGCTTTAGTGAGTAGCTCTTCATCTATGGATGGGTAGAAGTCTACTATGTCGAATGTGACGAATACTGTGTTCTTCTGTTTGTTAAGATTTTTGAACCATTGGATAACTTCATATGTGTTTTTCCAGAGGTTGTATTCCGCGTTTGATTTTATGTTTTTTTATGGCTTTTTTCTAAGATTTTCTTACTTATTTTGCCCAGTTCAGATTTAGATGGGTTTATTAGTCTACATGTTGGGTTGTTGTGGAAATTGGATTTATGGTCTTTAAGGGTTATGAAGGCTTCTTTTATTGCTGTTGTTTTCACCCTGTCAAGTAGATCCATGTGGTGTACGGGTTCTTTTTCTTTTTTTTTTCGGATGTTGTTGTGTATGGTTTTATCAGCTTTTTTGTAGTTTTTCTGAATGTTTTTTTATCAAGAAGTTGTCAGTACTCGTTTGGGTCCATTTTGTAGTAATTACTGGTTTTGTCAGCCTTCACGAATATTTTTTGTCATTTTGTATTTGTTTTATTTCATTTTTTTAATGATGTTTGGAACTCGTTGTTTGATTTTTTTTAATTCTATGTTGGCTATCATTCTTTTCATTTTATCCTCGAAAGATTTCATTTCAATTTTGTGTCTTCAAATTGAAAAAAAAACCGTCTGTGTGTTTCTTTTCTCCCTCCCTCCCTCCTCTTGCCGCCCCCCCCCCCCCCCCCCCCCCCCCACCTTTTTTTTTTCTCTCTCTTATTCCATGCGAACTTTAAACAGAGAAAACACAATGCCTGCAAAACTTCTTTGACTGGATTTGGTAAATGTCCACACATACACCATTTTGGATGGTAATAAGTTGCTCTAACACTTTTCCTATCTGTGTGAAATTTTTTTCGACCAAACTAAGTCTAACTGACTTTTTTTCTTTACCCTTGTAGGTGTACATTTATGTCAATGCAGTCTGAACATTCTGTGCGATGAT
>JADBJO010013651.1:0-7500 GCA_016801955.1 Conus betulinus
ACTGCTATACACATACAGTCGCGCAAAACGAACACTTCATACACGACCTTTTAATATCTTTGTCACTGATCTCGTGGAGATTTAAAAAGAGAATAATTCTCCATGCTGGAATAATGAGAAAGGTGCCATTGCCATGTTTTCTTTGTTGCATGTGGATGGCATTGCTAAACTGTCAATAATCAAAGAGGACTTCGTAATAAAGAAATCGATGCTTGCACTGCCAAGCTGGGGAATATATAGTATCGAATAGAAAACAAATGTTGCTTTTTTATTATTTAAAAAAAAAAAAAAAAAACACGCACATGATCTCAGTTGATTTCACATTTAGACAGAACGTTATGGATTTGGCGATTTGTATAAATGTTTTGGTGTGCAATCCTATGAAACTAGAAAATTAAATAAATTGGAGCCGCCTCTTGGTAAACAAGTCAATGAAGCATCGCCGTCTCTAACATGAACAGTTCATGGGTGGAATATCCAAACAGGTCTTGCATTACATTTATAGTATGCTTTGATAAATCCAGTTTGTAATATTGTGCGAAACAATATTCCCTTACATTTTTAAAATAAAAAAAGAATTATTTGAAACGATTGACATACCTGCTTTCCAACTTTGGTCTACTTTAAAGACATTAAATGAATTTTTGCAGATTTCTTCTAGATGTGCATACAGTCGTTTACCGTACAAGCAGAAAATTGAAGATATTCAATTACATGGAAATCGGTCATCAATTGATAATATTTTGGCTACACATGACATGGTGGAACATAAACCGAGGATTATTAACATCAGAAAGGATCATATTTTACCTTGAATTCGCCGAATACATATTGCCTTAATTAAATAAGATTTCATCATATATGGAATAACCAGTCAAAACTGAGCATAAACTGACTGAAAAATGTTGAACAGAGTAAAGTGGAAGAAAAACGTTCAAAATTCGGTACAAAAGAATACAGCCGCAAAAACAAAAACAGTGTTTTGTCATGAAATAACTACAGAATGATACCAGAACTGTATCTTCAACGGTGTAGAATCTATTGACACAGAAGGGAATGAGAAAACTAAGAGTTGGTGCTCTTACTGTTGTATATAACAGGATAGAGATAGCAACATACCGTTTAAAAAACACATAACCTCAGATGTACTGTATTAGAAGACGAAATCCGGTTGTTGTTTTTTTTGTTGTTGTTGTTTGGTTGTTGTTTTGTTGTTTACATTATCATAAAATGTTTTATTTTTTAAGTGGAAAGAAAAGAATTTATGAAGAAAATATCTGCACAATCAAACCATATTAATTCACCATTTGCAATGTGTGGAGTCCATGGTGTTCTTTTAAATCTGGTCATCTACATCCATGGCTGCTTTAAGAAGACAGACTGATTATTTTGTTTGTACGACATCCATAGTTGCTTTAAGAAGAGAGATTGATTATTCTACTTTGTCCTTTTGTCCCACAAACCCGTTGGGTCTTAAGAACAATTATATTGTTAATTCTGGTACAAATGTATATCTTGTTGTGCGTGCACACCTATAACCGTACATCTTCCCGCCATCCTTAGCTAAGTTACCGATTCACAGTTACAAGCTCAGTTGACGACGACAAGGATGAATACACACATCCCTCTCTCTTCCTCTTTCCCGGCTTCCTGCCTCTGGCTTACTTCCCCTTTATACTGTGTATTGCAGTAACTAGATAAAAGTGGGCTATATCCAAGAACCCTTTGCTATAAGCAACCCCAAAACAAACGACATTGTGATGTAGAAATAAAGAGTCATGGAGCCGTAGGTGGAGAATACAACAACTACAGCCAACAGTTCCTCGATCGTGTAACAAAAATTTAGGGAGGGGCGGTGTGGGGGGGGGGGGGGGGGGGGGGGGGTTAGAGAGTGGCAGAGGAGAGGTTAGTGAAGAGGAAGAGGGCCTATGTCGTATCATCAGTTTCAGTTTTCGTCAAAGAGGCGTCACTGCGTGCGGACTAGTCCGTATACGCTACACCACAACCGCCAAGTTTTGAGACCACGCTGCGCATGATTTAAACCAGATGGGTAAATGAATTAATAACTAAGATGAGAGAATGGAAAAAGAGGGTCTCGTGGCTACGACTTTGCAGCTTTCTGACCTACGCATTAGACCAACGCGCCGGTCAGACCTTGAGTAACATCAAATGTGTCATTTTTTTTTTACTATTGTATGCGTATGTAGTGAATGTGCACATGTGTATGGATGTGTGGGCACGGGCCCATGTGTGTGCGCGCGCGGATATGTGTGTGTGTGCATGATGTGTGTATATCTTAGTTATCAATCACTTGCCCGACCGTGCATGGGACCCGTGGCATTATATCTTGTAAACAAACCATGCACGTGTATAAAGATTGAAACGACAAAATCATGTCATTGCTTCCATCCAAAAATTAAAAGCATGTGTGTGATAAACTGAAAGGGAAAAAAGCTACTGGGAGTTCACAAACTTAATACGTTGACTGTTCATCCATTTTTTTCCAAAATGAATGTGACTGAGGAAGCGGTCTTCCAGTACTATAACTCGTCTGATCATGTACCGACAATCATGCACAATACCTCGTCACTGCGAGATGACTGCATCCCAGTCGTGTTCAGTGAGATGGAGTTCTTCCCATGGGACAATCCTGATAACATTGTCAGCGCAGAAGTGGAAGCCATTGTCGGTCAAGTCAAAAAAACCTGCTTGTGTTGCTGTTTCTGATTGGAGGACCAGCTAACGTCATCAACATGGCGGTGTTCTACAAACAAGGGCTTCGGGACCGTGTCAACCTGTGTCTATTTGCTTTGTCTCTAGCTGACGAACTATGTTTGATTACAGCAGTGCTAATGAATGGCGAGCAGCTGTATTTACAATTCACGGAGGAAATATATGGTCCTGTCTTTACTTTTATGATCAACACAAATTTGAGTGTTCTTGCAGTGTCAGGTTTTATCTCTCCTGTCATATCTGCCATCATTGCCACAGAGAGATGCCTTTGTGTTTTCAATCCACTCAAATTTCAAATTCTCCTACGTACACAAACAATGGCGGTCATAATCATTCTGGTGAGTATCATGATGACAGGTCTGTTTTTTCGTAACGGTTTTTTCGATATCGTATTGGGTGTGTGTATGACCCTGTATCACAAACAATCATTACAACGGCCATTGAAGGAACGTTCTACAAAGCTCATAGAGAAGTAATCGATCATCTGTACAGTTTACTATTTGGTGCTGGGTTACCTGGTATGGAAATGATTGTGGTGACGACAACAACAATAATGACGACAGTAAAGTTACGTCAGGCAGTGACGTGGAGATCTGGAACATTCTCTTTAATCTCATCCAAGGAATTTGGGCTCTGACGAAGATACTGGTGGCAAATTCCATCTTCTTTATTGCTTGTATTTCTCCTGTGGCTGTGATTAATTTCAGCTGGCTGTTTTTCCCAGAAATGAATTCTGGGGCGTCATAACAACTTTTTTCTTGTAGGTAACTGTTGATTGAACTATTTACTATCATCAACTCCACTTTCAATTTATTTGTCTATTACACTATGGGGTCTCGCTATAGAGAAACTTTCTGGTCATTCTTTGGCAAAGCAAAAGTGTGAAAGCAGCGAAACTGAGAGCTAGAATACAATAACTGTCAGTAAACTGAACAAATTGTGATATAAACAAAAAAGCAAGTGATAGACACTACAGACAATTGTAAATAAAGCCATAGCCCCCGTGTGTGTGTGTGTGTGTGTGTGTGTGTGTGTGTGTGTGTGTGTGTGTGCGCGCGCGCGAGTGTGTGTGTGTGTGTAAGTGTGTGTGTATGAGAGTGCATGTGTATGTGCGTGTGCCTGTGTGTGTGTGTGTGTGTGTGTGTGTGTGTGTGTGTGTGTGTGTGCGTGTGCGTGCGTGCGTGTTTTGTGTGTGTGTGTGTGTGAGAGCCGCTGTGCATGTAATGTGACTAGTGAGTGTCGTATTACATAATAGTCTGTGTGAGTAGTCCGTGCATTTCAAAATGTTTTCTTTTATGTGCGTGTGTGTTAAACGAAGCGTCGCGACGTTCACCTGATCCTGTCACGGCTGTGAGCTGCCCCTGCTGTGGACTGAGGTTGTGTGAAGCTGCCCCTGCTGTGGACTGAGGCTGTGTGAAGCTGCCCCTGCTGTGGACTGAGGCTGTGTGAAGCTGCCCCTGCTGTGGACTGAGGCTGTGTGAAGCTGCCCCTGCTGTGGACTGAGGCTGTGTGAAGCTGCCCCTGCTGTGGACTGAGGCTGTGTGATGCTGCCCCTGCTGTGGACTGTGGACAGCCCCTCAGCCTGTACAGGGATTGAATGTGTTGATTGCTCTCTGCCTCTGTCAGTCCCTCAGCCTGTACAGGGATTGAATGTGTTGATTGCTCTCTGCCTCAGTAGCCCCTCAGCCTGTACAGGGACGGAATGTGTTGATTGCTGTCTGCCTCAGTCAGCTCCTCAGCCCGTACAGGGATTGAATGTGTTGATTGCTGTCTGCCTCAGTCAGCTCCTCAGCCTGTACAGGGATTGAATGTGTTGATTGCTGTCTGCCTCAGTCAGCTCCTCAGCCTGTACAGGGATTGAATGTGTTGATTGCTGTCTGCCTCAGTCAGCCCCTCAGCTGTACAGGGATTGAATGTGTTGATTGCTGTCTGCCTCAGTCAGCTCCTCAGCCTGTACAGGGATTGAATGTGTTGATTGCTGTCTGTCTCAGTCAGCTCCTCAGCCTGTACAGGGATTGAATGTGTTGATGGCTGTCTGCCTCAGTCAGTCCCTCAGCCTGTACAGGGATTGAATGTGTTGATTGCTGTCTGCCTCAGTCAGTCCCTCAGCCTACAGGGATTGAATGTGTTGATTGCTGTCTGCCTCAGTCAGCTCCTCAGCCTGTACAGGGATTGAATGTGTTGATTGCTGTCTGCCTCAGTCAGCTCCTCAGCCTGTACAGGGATTGAATGTGTTGATGGCTGTCTGCATCAGACAGCCCCTCAGCCTGTACAGGGATTGAATGTGTTGATTGCTTTCCGCATCAGTCAGCCCCTCAAGCTGAACAGGGATCGAACGTGCGTCCGCACGAACACTCCCCCTCTTCCCCCCCCCCCCCCCCCCCCCCCCTTATCTTTCCGTCCCAGTCTTCCGACTCTGTGGCCACCTCTCTCTCTCTCTCTCTCTATCTCTCTCTCTCTCTCTCACTCTCTGTCTCATATACACACACGCGCGCGCGCGCTCAAGCACGCACGCACACACACACACACACATACATACACACTCATACACTCTCTCTCTCTCTCTCTCTCTCTCTCTCTCTCTCTCTCTCACACACACACACACACACACACACACACACACACACATAGACACATACAGACACACACACGCACAGAAACAAAGATAAGATCACATACAAAGAAAGTGAGAGGGATAGAGAGAGAGGAGAGGGAGGATGGAGAGACAAGAATGAGAGTGAGAGAGGCGCAAGCGCTTGCGCGCGCCCTCACACACACACACACACACACACACACACACACACACACACAGAGAGAGAGAGAGAGAGAGAGAGAGAGGGGGGGGAACACAGATGTACAGACAGACTGACGGACGGACAGAGAAGCAAAACTGCATTCAAACACACACGCGCGCGCGCGCGCGCGCGCACGCATACACACACACACGCGCGCGCTTTCTTCTACGTTACTGAAGAGTCTGGGGCGTTGGTTGCTGTCAAATTTCAGTGTGTAAGAAAGTCTCGGAGCTCTCTTCTGCGCATACCTTGACTGGCTAATGCACAATACAACCCTGAAACTGTCAGATACCCAGACGTGGAGACCAACAGCTGTGACAATGCACATTTGCCATCGCCCAATTTTCGATTTTCCTTCCTTTGAAATCTCACCACCGCACACGTGCCGCAAGTGAAAACTCGAGACACACATGTGTTCTGTTTGTCCCTAGCACACAACTACCGGCCTAAACAACGTGGGACATATGTGTGTTGTCCCTAACCCAACGACAGGCCGTAACAGATGGGGCGTGTGTTGATTAAAGAACATTGAGGGAGAGCAACTTCTGATATCGAAGCAGCGTGGCGCGAGATTTAGTCCTTAATTTGTGGTGTAGCTGGCAGTTAAGTTACCCCTTTTAAGATATACTCAGGTGTAGAAGCCCTACGCACGTTTAGAATCCCTAGGCAGGTTTTAAAGCCCTAGGCATGTTTCAAAGCCCTAGGCAGGTTTTAAAGCCCAAGGCAGGCTTCAAAGCCCAAGGCAGGTTGAAAAGCATGAGGCAGGCGTGAAAAGCCCTAGGCAGGTTGATAAGCACAAGGCAGGTTGAAAAGCCGGGTGAAAAGCCCAAGGCAGGTTGAAAAGCCCTAGGCAGTTTGAAAAGCCCTAGGCCAGTTTTATTTCCAAGGGTAACAGATAAGCAAACACATGCTTTTTTTTCATCCGGCCCTTGCCCCGTTAAGGGACT
Organism: Conus betulinus; assembly: GCA_016801955.1. Classification (NCBI taxonomy): domain Eukaryota; kingdom Metazoa; phylum Mollusca; class Gastropoda; order Neogastropoda; family Conidae; genus Conus; species Conus betulinus. The sequence continues at coordinate 6,476 of JADBJO010013651.1, forward strand.
AAGTATGACTAGCGACTAAGACTTACAAAACTTTTACAACAAACACATATCTTCATAACATTAAAAAGTTCATCCATTATACACTTATTTTTCATGATGTGTGTGTGTGTGTGTGTGTGTGTGTGTGTGTGTGTGTGTGTGTGTGTGTGTACGCGCGCGCGTGCGCGCGCGCGCGCGCGCGCGCGCGTGTGTGTGTGTGTGTGTGTGTGTGTGTGTGTGTGTGTGTAGTATGTGTGTGTGTGTGTGTGTGTGTGTGTGTGTGTGTGTGTGTGTGTGTGTGTGTGTGAGATGCCATTATAATTTAACTTTCCCCTTCCATCTTTTTATGTTTTCTTAGAGAGAGAGAGAGAGAGAGAGAGACTTGCAGCAGAGAGAGAGAGAGGGAGGGAGAGAGAGAGGAACGGGTACAACAGTATAAAAAGATAGGAGAGGCGTTGCACCAAACATCGTGTAGCACTGAACTGCACTGGACTGTGTTGTGTGGTGTTGTGCTGTGTGATGTGGTGTGGTGTGGTGTGGTATGGTGTGGTGTGGTGTGGTGTGGTGTGGTGTGGTGTGGTGTGGTGCGATGAGTTGCATTGTATTGCATTGTACCATGCGGCATTGTATCGTATCGTAATGTATCGTATCGTTAAGATTAAGATTAAGATTTAAAATTATAGTCCCGTCAACAGCAGAGGTTATCTCAGGACTGTCACCACGTTCCAAACTACCACGTATGTATCGTATCGTAATGTATTGTATTGTATTGTATTGTATTGTATTGTATCGTATCGTATCGTAATGTATTGTATCGTTTCGTAATGTATTGCATCGTATCGTAATGTATTGTGCTGTATCATGATGTATTGTATTGTGATGTATTGTATCGTGTCGTAAACTATTGTATCGTATCGTATGACATTGCATCGCATTGCCTTGTACACCATCATACTGCATTGCTTTGCATTCTTTTGTATTGTGTTGTGTTTGTGTATTGTGTTGCGGTGTGACGGTGAGGAAAGACTCACTGACCCCAGGGAAAG
>JADBJO010013651.1:15000-22500 GCA_016801955.1 Conus betulinus
TCGTGCGTGCGTTCGTACATGTGTGTGTGTGCGTGTGCGCGCGCACGCGCTTGTGTGTGCATGCACGTTAGGCTATGAATGTCATCTTCTCTCTCTCTCTCTCTCTCTCTCTCTCTCTCTCTCTCTCTCTCTCTTTGCAACAATGACAAACATTTCAGCACGACAATCATCAACCGTTTACGTTTTTTTGCATGTGTGTTTTGAACAGATTGATCGCGCTCAACGCTCCCACTCACAAAACACAGTTCACCATCGACATTACACTGTCACACGTGACAAGCGACTCTGCCGGTGTAACGCTTTTGTGCATACCCCCCCCCCCCCCCTCCCGTCACGACGGTGTAGGCAAAAAAACAAAAAAAAAAAATTCCAGTGACCGGCCACTCTTCCCTCTCTGGATTCTACCAATCAGCTTTGACCGTCCAGCGAACCCTTTCTGCCATCAATGGCGAGATGACTGAAGATCATCGTCGCTCTTCTTTCCTGCTAACCTTGCTTTTTTTTTTTTTTTTTGTCAGATGGGGGAGAGGCCACGTCTTATTTCTCCGGTGCAAGGGGGAAAAACCCTTTCCCACCCAAAAAAAAAAAAAAAAAAGTTATTCCTTTTTAATTTCCTCTATTGCTCTGAAGACTTTTACTTTGTGTTTATAACAGAAGCATTAAGCAATGATGGTTGAATCTGGTTTAGCATTTGATCTTTGAACCCGATGAAACTCAGTGTCCTGTTGTGTCAATTCTAAGTCACTGAGTAGGTCATGTCCTTTACATTTACACTGCTCGCTACATCTACTTTTGATCTCTCAGGATGCTATAGAAAATTAAACAGGCAGACTGACAGAGAGATACTCGAACAGATTTCATACTTACTTGACGTCAGAGGCTCCGGTGACGTCAGGAGATTTTGATGGCGTCACGGTGTCTGTGTCTCCGCAGGCTGGCAGCGACGGCCAGACGGCCAGGTGAAGGAGGTGGAGGAGATGCCCAACACTCGGGAGTTCTACAACGACTATGTGCGCCCCGCCAAGCCTGTTGTGTTCAGACAGGGCATCAAAGAGGCCCCGGCCCTCACCAAGTGGGACAACGACGACTACCTGCTGTCCAAGTGAGTCCTTCGCGTCACTCTGACGTCAGTGAGTGGCGTAGAGGGGGTGTGGTGTGGTCTGACAGACAGGGAATGTTGTGCTATATTGTACTGCATTGTAGCATCAGAGGATTAGGAAACATAAGGCAGAAAGAATCATTCATTTTGGACGCGTGCTGTTCCATTTTACAAATGACTTTTCCGAAGGTTTTTCTTCATGTCTGTATTAAGATTGAGTGCTAATATGCTTGGGTATCTTTTTTAAAACAACATGGCGGCAGATTCAAGCGAAACTGGAGTCTGTACTTCCGTAACAAAAAACTCGAGCCGAAAAGAACAGCTTGACAATGACGTCCAAAGGACATTTTCATATGCCAAATCTTCAGCGCGTGTACGAGGTCTTCAAAAAGAATAAGTCGTCAGTTTTTTTTTCTTACTGGCAGCTTAAGTTATCACAGAATTCATTGCCGTTGCAGATTTCTTGAAAATAAATCGAGCTCGCTGTATGTAACGCTAGGTGTTCAGTCAGCAAAGAGTTGGAACTATCCGACAAGACGTGTCAATGGGAGGAATGTGGCTTGCTGGTAGTGGTTTGCATTCTTGCCTCTCTTGATGTGTTTGTGATGGTGTAACTTCGTCGTAGCAGCCAGTTTCTAAGCGAGAAATCTGCACTGCCCCCGCCAGGGAGAAAAACGCGACTCCATAATGTAGGGCCACATATTGTGTGTGCTTTGTTCTGTCATGTGTATAATTTTGTTTGCTCATCAGAATGTACACCTCAGCAGACATCTACCAGGGATATTTTTTTCTCTATTATTCATTCATTCGCTTTTACAGTATTTGGCAAAGAAAAAAAAAAAGAAAGCACACAGGTTAAGGAGGAAGAAAGGGGGGGGAGGGGGCAGGCAAACAATAATCTGACATTACATCAGACAGCCACAGTCACGTACACAAGGCACAGTACACAGTGCGGTTAAGGTCAAGAGAAAGATGAAGCTAGGCAGAAACAGCAAAACGTATACACACATAGTTACGATAACACCACACACACACACACACACACACACACGCACGCACGCACGCACGCACGCACACACACACACACACACACACACACACACACACACACACACACACACACACACACACCAGCAGATAGAATGGATTGGATGTTAGAATATTCAAGGAATGCATGATTTGTGCATATTTTCCACTGCTTTGCAATCTCCAGTTGTTTTGGTTTTTTTTTAAATATCCCCTCGGCAGCAAATGAAGACTTCAATACACGATGAGCGAAAGAGACAGGAAGAAAGCCTTCTACCTGGGTATTACAGCACCTCATGCATCGTACGCTGTTCAAATTTACAACCATGACTGTGACTCCTTGACTTACATGAGCTTCTTAGAGGGTCGTATGCCAACCATTTTGGCTTTGAAATCATCATGGTTCAAACTTAAATAAAAGTTAAGCCATTTCTTTTTTAAATTCTGTATCGGAAGTTCTATACTTTCAAAAAAAAAGCTACACTGTGTGGGAATTACAATAAACAACTGATGTGTTGTCGTGAGTTCTTTAACATGCAGTAAGTACTTGCAGTTTAAGAGGTCTTGTTTAGCCGTCACACCTGAAAGACTAGCATTAAGACCTCCACCTAAAAGTGTGGTGAAAAGGGAAGAAGAAATAAACTCGTTCTGTGTGTGATGACAGACACAGACAGCGCGATTCTCTCAGTTCCTAGGCGAAAGTGTCGACCACACGGCCATGTTCAATATCTACCTTGTGTTGTGCTGTGGTGTGTTGTTTGTTCATTGGTGTGCTGAGCTGCGTCTTTCAAAGAAATGTGTATCTTTATTGCATCACTTTAGTCATAGATAGATAGACAGACAGATAGATATCGGGTTTCAAGTCGACGTAAGCAACAGAAAAGATCACGCCGATGAAAATGAAAATCATCACACTGACGTAACATTATGCCAAATACTGAACAACACCACAGTGATAACCAAGTGACAGGACTTCTTGTGAATGCTTAACCTGAGTGAGAAAGGGAAATGGGCGTCTCTTCTTTTTTTTTTTTTTTAACCTTTCCCCCGAGAGAGAGAGAGAGAGAGAGAGAGAGAGAGAGAGAGAGAGAGAGAGAGACAGACAGACAGACAGACAGACAGACAGAAACAGAGAGAGCCGGAATAGCTCAGCTGGTAGAGCATCGGACTCGTAATCATGGGGTTGCGGGTTCGCATCTCCGCCTGGCCGTTTCGATACAGGGGGATTTTTCCCTCGGAGTTAACATTGGTTCTGACTCCATTCCCCATACAGTCCTTCGAATGAGACTATAAACCAAGGTTCCGTGTGTGAACGCACGCACAACATCTTGCACACACATCAAATCCCATCACCAACTTTCGGAAGAGGAGGCCAGTTTGGCCGTTAGTATGGATGACACGCTACACATAGCATGCACCTTCCCCGAAGCTGGAGTATGGCTGCCTTAATGGCGGGATAAAAAAAAATGGTCATAGACAGATACGTGTCAGAATAATCAACATGATGATTGTGGACAGTAAAAGAAAGAGGAAGAAGCTGTGCTGTGTTGTGATGTGCTGTGTTGTTCTGTGTTGAGCTGTGCTGCATCGTGTTGTGCTGTGCTGTGTTGTGTTGTTCTACGTTGTGCTGTGCTGTGCTGTGCTGTGCTGTGCTGTACTGTGCTGTGCTGTGCTGTGCTGTGCTGTGCTGTGTCCTGCTGTCATCTCCTGTGCTAAGCTACCCCTGTCAGGTTGTGTGCAGTGCTTTCAACGTTCGGGCCTGATCGACCATCTACTTCCTTAACTGGGTCGGCCAAGTCCACAGTGGGTGGTGATTATTTCAACTCGCAAAGGGAGTTCTTGGGGGTGTCACAATGCAACAACACCTATCCTTTGTCCATTGTCGCCACGTCTGTCCAGCTTCTGACCGGAAAATGGAAAAAAGGAGGAGCAGAAGGTGGGGGAGTGGGTTTAGAAGAGAGAGAGAGAGAGAGAGAGAGAGAGAGAGAGAGAGAGGGGGGGGTAAGGGGCACACCAGGCACTTTAGACTCTTGCCTCTTCTCGATCGTGTTATTTTCTCGCGTGTGTGTGTGTGTGTGTGTGTGTGTGTGAGTGTGTGTGTGTGTGTGTGTGTGTGTGTGTGTGTGTGTGTGTGTGTGTGTGTGTGTGTGCCTGACGTGGCCAGGTACGGGAAGGTGAACGTGAGCGTGACGGTGAAGGTAATGAGGAGGAAGGATGAGGTGCAGACGGCCCCCCACGTCATGAAGTTCAAGAAGTTCCTCTACGACTACATGTACGAGGACTGGTACTTGGCCAGCACCGTGCCTCATCACATGATGCAGGAACTGCCCGTGAGATGAGAGACAGAGAGGGGGAGAGAGATGGGGGGCAGAGAGAGTGGAGAGAGAGAGAGAGAGAGAGAGAGAGAGAGGGGGGAGAGAGATGGGGAGAGAGAGAGAGAGAGACAGACAGAGAGAGAGAGACTGACAGAGAGGCAGAGAGAGGGAGACTGAGGGAGGGAGAGCGAGAGACAGAGACAGACAGAGACAGAGACAAAGAGAGACAGAGACAGAGAGACAGACAGAGACAAAACAGAAAGAGAGAGACACCGACAGACAGACAGACAGACAGACAGAAAGACAAAGACACAGAAAGAGACAGACAGACAGACAATCAGTCAGACAGGCAGAGACACAGAGACACACAAAGGAAAGAGAGAGAGACAGACGAACATATTGACAGAGTCAGAGGAAGATAGAGAGAGAAACAAAGACAGACAGACAGACAGACAGAAAGACAAGACACAGAGACACAGAAAGAGACAGGCAGACAGACACATCAGTCAGACAGAGACACAGAGACACACAAAGGGAGAGAGAGAGACAGACAGACAGATTGACAGAGTCAGACAAAGATAGAGAGAGAAGCAAAGACAGACAGACAGACAAAACAGGAGCCAGGGAGATGTTTGTGACTATATGAGTCTGTGTGAGGGGTGTGGGATGCTGGGAGCGAGGGGTTCCGTGCAATCGATTCCTAGCCACAGTTTTATGCTCTCTCTCTCTCTCTCTCTCTCTCTCTCTCTCTCTCTCTCTCTCTCTCTCTCTCTCTCTCTCCCTCCCTCACTCTCCCTCTCTCTCTCTCTCTCTCTCTCTCTCTCTCTCTCTCTCTCTCTCTCTCCTCTCTTTTCGTTCTCTTTCAAGTCTCTACCCGTTTTCCCCTGTTTTCTTTCCTTTCTCCCCCTCTCCCTCTATCCGTCTAGCCTTACCCCTCCATGCTTCTCAGAGTAATTCGCAGTTTCGCCTGTCTGTGTCGCCCCGTTAGCAGAAAAAGCCAAAACTGGCCTGGCCTGTCACCAGTTTAACTGAAATGTGTCTGTCCTGTTACCCCAATGCTTAAGAAATTGTTTTTTCCTGTTGCCTGGACGTGTCTGTAATGTTAGCAAAATATTTGAGATGAGTCTCTCCTGTTATAAAAAAAAAAAAAAAAAAAAAAAAAAAAAAAATTCTGGAGATATGTCTGTCACGTTACAAAAAAAAAAAAAAAAAAAAAAAAAAAACTAAAATTATCATTTCTTGCCCCCTAACACCAAATAATTAAACGAAATACAACTGGTCTGACGCCTCAGATGTCCTTGTTCAGTGACCATAGTGTCAAAACCAGGTTGTCTGGTCACCCAATATCTGAGTTGTGTGCCTCCAGCGTTCCAGATGCTTGCGCTGTGTCCTCCTAGTGGCCCAAATGTCTGAGTTATGTCTGCAGAGCAACGGAATGGTCCGGGTTGTGTGTTTCCGATGAAACAGAAATGTCTGAGTTATGTCTGCAGAGCAACGGAATGGTCCGGATTGTGCGTTTCCGATGAAACGGGTATCTGAGTTGCATCTTTCCTTTCACGCGAATTCTGACTGTATCCACCACCCAGTCAACCGAAGGTCGGAGTTGTGTCTTTCCATTGACCCAAAGGTCTGAATTGTGTCCTGCCAGTGACCCAAATGTCTGAATTGTGTCCTGCCAGTGACCCAAATGTCTGAGTTGTGTCCTGCCAGTGACCCAAATGGCTGAATTGTGTCCTGCCAGTGACCCAAATGTCTGAATTGTGTCCTGCCAGTGACCCAAATGTCTGAATTGTGTCCTGCCAGTGGTCCAAATGTCTAAATTGTGTCCTGTCAGTGACCCAAATGCCTTAATTGTGTCCTGCCAGTGACCCAAACGACTAGGCTGTGTCCTTCTAGTGACCCGAATGTCTGAGTTCTATCTTTACACAGACCCAAATGTCTGGGTGGTGTCCTTCAAATGACCCAAATTTGAGAGTTGTGTCCTTCCATTGGCCCATATGTCTGAATTGTGTCTTTCCAGCCAACCAAATGCCTGAGTTGTGTCCCTCCATTGACCCAAATGTCTGAGGTGTGTTTTCCAGCTACTTAATTGCCTGAGTTGTATTCTTTCCAGCTGTCCAAAAGCCTGAGTTGTGTTCTCTCCAGCTGCCCAAATGCCTGTGTTGTGTTCTTTCCAGCTGCCCAAACGCCTGAGTTGTGTTCTTTCCAGCCGCCCAAATGCCTGAGTTGTGTTCTCTCCAGCCGCCCAAATGCCTGAGTTGTGTTTTTCCAGCTGTCCAAATGCCTGAGTTGTGTTCTTTCCAGCCGCCCAAATGCCTGAGTTGTGTTCTCTCCAGCTGCCCAAACGCCTGAGTTGTGTTTTTTCTCCAGCCGCCCAAATGCCTGAGTTGTGTTCTTTCCAGCTGCCCAAATGCCTGCGTTGTGTTCTCTCCAGCTGTCCAAATGCCTGAGTTGTGTTCTCTCCAGCTGCCCAAATGCCTGCGTTGTGTTCTTTCCAGCTGCCCAAATGCCTGAGTTGTGTTCTTTCCAGCTGCCCAAATGCCTGAGTTGTGTGTTCTGTCCAGCTGTCCAAATGCCTGCGTTGTGTTCTTTCCAGCCGCCCAAATGCCTGAGTTGTGTTCTCTCCAGCCGCCCAAATGCCTGAGTTGTGTTCTCTCCAGCCGCCCAAATGCCTGAGTTGTGTTCTTTCCAGCTGCCCAAATGCCTGCGTTGTGTTCTCTCCAGCCGCCCACATGCCTGAGTTGTGTTCTCTCCAGCCGCCCAAATGCCTGAGTTGTGTTCTCTCCAGCCGCCCAAATGCCTGAGTTGTGTTCTCTCCAGCTGCCCAAATGCCTGCGTTGTGTTCTCTCCAGCCGCCCACATGCCTGAGTTGTGTTCTCTCCAGCTGCCCAAATGCCTGAGTTGTGTTCTTTCCAGCTGCCCAAATGCCTGAGTTGTGTTCTTTCCAGCTGCCCAAATGCCTGACTTGTGTTCTGTCCAGCTGCCCAAATGCCTGAGTTGTGTTCTCTCCAGCTGCCCAAATGCCTGAATTGTGTTCTTTCCAGCTGCCCAAATGACTGA
>JADBJO010013651.1:27500-51456 GCA_016801955.1 Conus betulinus
CATTCTGCCTTTGGCTGGTAAGTCTGCCTCAGCTGGTTATTCTGCCTTTGGCTGGTAAGTCTGCCTTAGCTGGTCATTCTGCCTTTGGCTGGTAAGTCTGCCTTAGCTGGTCATTCTGCCTTTGGCTGGTAAGTCTGCCTTAGCTGGTCATTCTGCCTTTGGCTGGTAAGTCTGCCTTAGCTGGTCATTCTGCCTTTGGCTGGTAGTCTGCCCTTGGTTGGTAAGTCTGCCCTTGGCTGGTAAACTTCTTTTTCAGGCGAGTTCTTCCTTCGCTGGTAAATCTGCCCTTGGTTGGTAGCCTTTCTTCCGATGGTAAGTCTTTGATTGGCTGGTAAACCTGTTCCTAGCTGGTACGTCTGCCCTTAACTGATTAGTTTACTTTTTTGGCTAGTCAGTGTACTTTTTCCTCGTTCTTCTTCCTTTACTATAACATCCATTGAAGTCATATTGTCACCACATGGGCCATATGTTGATTTCCGTTTTTTCCTCTTCTATTCTTCTTCTTCTTCTTCTTCTTCTTTTCTGTGTGTGTGTGTGTGGGGGGGGGGGGGGGGGGGGTGCGCGTGCGTGCGTTTGTTCGTGCACGTGTGTTAGTATGTGTGTGTGTGTGTGTGTGTGTGTGTGTGTGTGTGTGTGTGTGTGTGTGTGTGTTCTGCATAAATTGGCAGGCTATCTTCACCAGGCCAGATTTTATTCTTCAACTTCTCTCTCTCTCCTCTCTCTCTCTCTCTCTCTCTCTCTCTCTCTCTCTCTCTCTCTCTCTCTCTCTCTCTTCTCTCTTCTTTTCTCTCCCGCCCCCCCCTTTTTCACACTTTGTTTTCACACACTGAGACACGTTCTGCATGTGCGGGCAGGATATCTTTCACCATGTCAGGTCCTACGGGCGGAGTCTGTCGCTCACTGTACTTTTTGCCTCCGTCCCCGACTTCAACGACGACGGCTGTAAGCTCATGGAGGAAGAGTTCCGTCCCCTGAACGACGCCATCTTTACTTGGACATTCGCCGAGGGCAAGAAAGTAAGGCTAACGGCAGCATTGTGATGGCATTAGCGGGGTCTTACACAGCGTTTTCACCTGAAACACAAAATTGATTGCATAGAGAAGTGTCCTTCCTTTCAAGATGTACATTTCTTCATGAGTCGTTGTACTTTTACTTTTACATCATCACAATAAACCAGGGATTTTGATACCCGTAACTTTCAATTCTCGAAGATTTTCAGACATGATTATGGTTTTTCTCGATTTCTTCGTCGTCAACAATACATACAAATGCCGGTAGAATCGTGGTTGGAATTGCTGGAGAAACTAAAAGTCGGCCCAAAGATGTACAGGGAGACAGGATCAGTATCTTTGATGTCCGCTAATTGGAGTTCGATACGCTCATTGCTGGCATTTCTTGCTTCCCATTGGTCTTCTTCTTCTTCAGCATCCAGTATCTGGTAGCGTGTGAGCTCGTTTTACCCTGTTGGGATACTCACACATTACTCGAGAGTGTAGTCAGTTAATCACTCCGACTTCGTTGAGTGTAGAAATTAGTGTTGTCGAAAAAGATAGATAAAAGATATTGTAGACAGAAAGGACAGTAGACGACAGTACAACAAAGGAGGAGACAGAGTTATTGAGAGCGATAGGAAAAGGGGACGTTACTAGCACAGAATGTCCAGAAGGAGGGCGAACTATTTGTACAAAAGACACCCTGGTATCCCCACAGGGGACCCATTGGTCTGACTGCCTCGGTGTGACTGCCTGGTGTTCTCTCAGTTAGTTGTCTGTACGCCATACTTAACAGCTGATAGTGTCAAAACGGCAGGTTTGAAGAACATGCACGGTGATTCGCTCGCAGGCAGAGCCTGCGTTCAGGCAGCAGGCCAACCTCGCTGAACGGCGCACAAGAAGAAGGTGGCATAAATGCTCACCGAAGAGGGCAGCCCGAGCAACTGAACATGCCCGAAAGTGGTCAGTGATCTGGGCGAGCGCACGGGACTCCGATAAAAAGCAGTTGGTGGAAAATGAAGCAAGACGCCGGTCCTCCTCCCCCTCTGCATCTTTGATCAGCCTGAATATTTGATGGACATAAAAAGCCTTCCAAAGTAAAGACCTGTTATGTAGTGGTTTTACGACAAAAGACTAACTTCTTTAACAGATGGACACTCCACTAAACGGCAAGCAGGCGAGAAGGAGGGGATGTGTGTGTGTGTGTGTTGGGAAGTGGGCCGTGGAGGCGAGGGGGGAGAGACGGGGTGCAGGGACAAAAAAAATTCCGGATCTCAGCATCACAGAGTTCCCCAACCTCTATGTTGACCCACGAAATCGGTATCGGTCTAGCGTACCTGCGTTTACAAAGATTGTAAATTGGTTCCCAGGGATGCATAACGTAAAGCTGGCCTTCTTACTTTCCACCTGTGTGTGTGTGTGTGTGTGTGTGTGTGTGTGTGTGTGTGTGTGTGTGTGTGTGTGTGTGTGTGCGCGTATGAGTGTGTGTGTGTGTGTGTGTGTGTGTGTGTGTGTGTGTGTGTGTGTGTGTGTGTGTGTGTTTCTGCTATGCCAGAGCAACAAACTCTCACCCTTGACTCTTTCTGGACGGATTTCTTCGTTTACCATAACGGTACCAGTGAATGTCAAAAAAAAAAGCCTTTTACTCTGTCATCTCATGGCCAGTGTCACACGGTATCCATCGACGGGCTGCATGGAGCAATGCGCATGAAGGACGCTGTTTCTATGTCCCCCATCACCACGTTTCAGCTGACAACGACTTAAGCGGAGAGTAAACCAACGTCCATCGCTGGTGCTCTCTGGGTTATTTCGTCGTTTCTTTATGTCACCTAACACACACTATACTTCGCCGGTAGACTTGGCAGAACCAAGCCATTGGTGAGAACCATCTTTGACTGCTAGGCTCCGCCGACATATGAACTCCAAACCCTCAGATCAAGGCCGTTCAGCTGATTCAACAGTACGTGGTCGGTGCATTTAATTTGTAAGCCTATGTTCTAATTGGTAACTTCTCTCGTAACAATTCAGTTCTCTGTGTGAAATTTCGACATGTCATCATCTCAACATGTGATCACGTTTTTTTTTTTTTTTTTGTAGCTGTGACGAGTAGAGAGTGTGTGTGTGTGTGTGTGTATGTATGTGTGTGTGTGTGTGTGTGTGTGTGTGTGTGTGTGTGTGTGTGTGTGTGTGTGTGTTCCTGTGACGAACTCCATCTGGACGCAAGACGTCCGCCATCTTCTGTTGGTCCAAATGGGTCCAAAATGGGAGAACTGGCATCTTAACATCTGGACGACCAACACGTCCGCCATCTTCTGTTGGTCCAAATGGGCGCTCACTCCAGTCTGACCTACACCAAGTTTCCTTCACTTCTATGACAGCGTCATGAACATCGTGAGTGTGGAGAGAGAGAGAGAGAGAGAGAGAGAGAGAGAGAGAGAGAGAGAGAGAGAGAGAGACGGGGGAGGGGGAGGAGGGGCTTTATCCATAGATCTGCGAGTGTGCTTGTGGTTAAGTGTGTATACGTGAACACAAGTAATGTCTGTAATTAAATAGTAAAGTATGCAGTGAGGTAAGCTGTTTGAAACACACACACACACACACACACACACACGCACAAATCATGACAAGTGTACGTGAGAGCAGAAATCAGTTTTCAAGACTGTGTGTTTTTAAGACTGTCCAGCACCACTGTTTAAACTTCAGCACCAACCCTACTCTGCTTAATTGTCCTTTTTCTCTGGAAGATGCAGACGCCCGATTCAGGACATAACTGTGGTTTCCAGCCGTTGTCTTCTTTCTCCGCAGACATCAGAAAAGCCCACAGGGAAGGAGGCGTTTCACATGCTGACATCGGCGAGCCAGGTCGAACTGACCAGGTCAGACCTCATGTCCCTGGGCAACGAAGCCTTGGAGAACGTGGCGGCCATCTTCAATTCCCCTCACAAAGAGCGAAGAAGGCGGCAGCATGGCAAAAGGCACCATGACGAATTCTGAATTCTCCGTTCATTTTCTTCTCTTTAATTTAAATAGTGTGTTGTTTTGTGTATGAGTATAATCGAGAGAGAGAGAGAGAGAGAGAGAGAGAGAGAGAGAGAGTGTGTATGTATGCATGTGTAAGGAGTTCAGTATAGGTATAATCGAGTGTGTGTGTGTGTGTGTGTGTGAAATGAATACCAAGTCAGGATATTTCAACTTACACCAGATTGTCGCTTTTAATGACCCATGACCCAGTCCAGGTAATGAAGGTCGCTCAGTACCCATGCATTTTACATTCGCTTTACTGTGTGTTTTTACGATGTTTAACCCCACTCCGACTTTACGGGTCCTGGTGGACCCATACTCGTCAAAAAGTCCTCAAGAGTTTAAATTTTCACAGATGAAGTGGGACCACATAGACCCATGCTTTCCATGCTACAAAATCCGGTCACCACTCTTTTAAAGTATTGAGCCACCAGACCCACTCTTTGTAAATGTTTCGTTCAGTCGACACAACAGATTGTTTCCTCCCTCTCTGGATGCTTGGACATCAAACTTTGCCGACTTGGAGTGAATTACCTTTTTTTGTGAAAAGCGCATAGAAATTTTTCATTAGAATTGTTCTAATGGTTCCAGAGATAGTGTGTGTGTGTGGTGTGTGTGTGTGTGCGCGCGCGCGCGCATATTGTTGCACCCAGGAAGCAAGGTGGAGGGTTGATCTTATCATAAATTGCATCTCTGTTGCATTTGTCATGCTCTGTTACGTATTATTTTTCAATGGTGTCTTAACAGAAAGCACGGAAGAGCAAGTTTTAAACAGTCTCGGACTGAGTGATTATGATGTAATCGAAGAGAAACGTGAATTAATCATATGACCTAAATTATGGGGATCCTTTTATGTGCGTCACATTTGCATATATATTTTGTTTGCACTTGTGTGCGTGCTTACATAAGTGTCAATGCTGGAAATAAATCTCTCTGTGTGAAAAACTGTAGAGTTACTGTGTTCTGTACAAGTTGTTTCCGAGGCAAAATGAGTAGGGTAGGTTTTTTTTCGTTTGTTTGCTTGTTCTCGTTTGTTTTTGTTTTTCTCAATTTGGTTTGTATTTTTCTCACTTTGGCCTTCATCACACTCTTTAAGCATCATACTTTTTGAAAAAAGTTCACTGTCTGACTCATGCAAGTGCTTCCAGTGCTGATCATCTTCTCGCAACAGTGAACAAGGCTTTGGACAAGCTATACTTACATACAACAATTCCCCTGTCGAGGTTGGAGAACCCACCAGGGAGCATGGTCTCTTGAACACAGTCCACCCTGCTCAGGTCAGGAAGGTGGATAGGTCTTTTGCCCCTTTGTTCATAGTGCTGCTTTCGTGATCACTTATCACATTAAAAATTTTGTATGCAGACAAATCTGCCTTGCGTAGTTGTTTCCCAGATTGTGCATTTGTGTAAATTTTGCAAAAAAATGTGGTTTTCTGTGGTAAAGACATACAGCATGCGGAACTGCACTGTGTAAAATCCATAACCATAATATCTGTGATAACTGGTGTGTTATCCGTGATGACTATCCTACAAAATTTGTCATCATTACTGTGCAACATCTGTGATGACCATTGTGTAAAATCTGTGGTAACTATGGTGTAATGTATGTGATCACTATGGTGTAATGTCTGTGGTAACTGTGGTGTAATGTCTGTGGTAACTATGGTGTAATGTCTGTGGTAACTATGGTGCAATGTCTGTGGTAACTATGGTGTAATGTCTGTGGTAACTATGGTGCAATGTGTCGGAGGGCTTGCGTGGTCCTGTGATCCCTTAGGCTTTGCTGGCGGGGGCATCAATACTTGAAGATAGGCTAGTTTTTTAGAATGCTTCTAGGCCTGAAAAGTTGAAGATGCTGTCTGGCCTAAGCGCAACGTGGTAAGGAGTTGATGCCCCTGGTAGGCTTCCCATGTCAGACAGGCTAAGGGTGAGGATCCTGACTATATAGTAACCCGCCTTTCTCCTTTTTCTTGTTTTCTGCCTTTCTTATTTGGCTCTTTTCTATCTTCGTCTCCCCTTCAAGTCTTCTTTCCCACACTCCTTTTCTCTCTGTGGTCTTCTTAAGATCCGCCGCGTTTGCCGTGCGGTGCGACCTGTGACGGAGGGGGATGAGATCTGGTGATTGAGAGGGCCAGCGCCCTCAACACATTACTTTGGCTCGGACCTCTCCTAGACAGGAGGCACACATGGGCCTGTGTGTGTCAACCGGCTTCCCCTGCATGGGGTTAGGTCAAAACGGGCAGCCCCCCAGCTGGCCAAGGTAACCCCTGCAGTGCTCAGTTCTCTGTTCCCGGGAGCTGGGCATAATCGGGGGGGATAGGGTAAGTTTGGCGCTGCTTTGTTATATCCCTCCTGAAACCTGGAAGGGGTCCAAGACAAGTTTCTTGGCCCTGGCCCCTAAGTTGGACTCGATGGTGGGTGGGTAGGGGAGGGACGAATTCCTAAATCATATACCATGGCCTCAATATCAAAACTCCCTTCCAAAAGGAGAAAGAGAGACAAAGTGAGATCTGATGGTGATCATGATTCTGACTCGGAAATCAGAAATCCGAACAGAATCTGGATCTTGGCCTTCGTCGTGGGTGTGGGAGGGCGCTGATGAAGACAAACCTTTGTCTGCACTCAGCCCTTTGCAATCCAGAAAGGTTTCAGTTGTCTGTCAGGAAACCTAAAATCAATCAAACGTCTGAGAAATGGGTCATTTCTGGTGGAATGTGGTACAAAAATGTCAATCAGATCGGCTCCTGAAATCTACAACTCTTGTTGACGAAAAAAATCAAAGTGTCGCCTCACAAGAACCTAAATTCTTCAAAGGGAGTCATTCGCTGCCCCCAGACTTGAAAGGAGTATCGGAGGATGAGATAAGGTTCGAACTGAAATCCCAGGGAGTCATGGATGTGCGAAGAGTCACAATTCGCAAGGGTTCTGAAAGAGTGCCAACAAATACCCTCTTTCTGACCTTCTGCACCCCTTCGCTGCCACAGTCTATCAAGGTGGGCTATTTGAACGTCAAGGTTAGCCCTGTATGTTCCATCCCCGATGCGTTTTTTCCGGTGCCAGAAGTTTGGCCATGTGCGGGATCGATGCTCTGGGGGAGGAGATTTGTGGCGTCTGCTGCCAACCGAGCCACGAGATGCCGTGCGTTCATCCGGCGCGTTGTGCAAACTGCGGAGGCGGCCACCCATCCTCCTCTCGAGAGTGTCCGGTTTGGCGCCAGGAAAGTAGTATCCAAAGGGTGAAGACGGAAAGAAAGATTCCATTCCACGAGGCAAAAAGGTTGGTTCTGGGCAGTCCGCAGCATCCGAACAAGTCCTACTCTCAGGTTGTGAAACAAGTTTCTACAGTATCTGTCTCCTGTCAGACAGACAGACACCTTTAGTTTTTCCAAGACTCTGCAATCGAAACCATCTGCCCCCAGCGGAGGCAAGAAATCCGCTACCCCTGTGATAAAAACTCCCATGGTGGTGGCGTAAAACCTGCTGCCTCCCATTCTGCCCAGCAGACACAGGTTGGGAGACTCTCTGCTTCGACACTCCCCCCCCCCCCCAAAAAAACCCCCTGTTCCTCCCAAGGGCACTCGCGGCCCCCAAGCGGTGCCTCATCAAGGCACGATCCCAGGGAAGCCCTCTGGTGTAGAGGTCATTGAGGTGGATTGCCCATCATCTGCCTCCGGAGCTTCCAAGAAAACAAAAAAAAGTCCAGAGAAAAGACATTCAAGTTTGGAAACACGCAATCCATATTCTCCTTTGCAGTCGGATGATGATGAGACAGTAATGGACTGAGAAGTCTGTTGCCATCTCTCCATCCTCATGGATTCAATATCTCACTGGAACATTCGAGGTTTGAATTCTAATTTTGAAGAGCTGCAGCTCCTCTGTCAACATTTAAAACCTGCTGTCTTAGCTCTTCAAGAGACTCTGATACGCTCTGACAAATCTTTCTCTTTATCGGGTTTTAATGTTCTTTCTAAACCAGCACAGCCTTCTGCAGTTGGAGTGACGGGTGGTGTGTCGTTGCTTATCCACAAATCTCTTCTGTTTAGCCCTGTCTACCTCAGTTCTCCCCTCCAAGCTTTAGCTGCCAGAGTCTCTCTGCATAAAACGGTCACTATTTGTTGTCTATATCTGCCTCCTTCTGTATCCATCAGTCGACAAGAACTGGTCAGCCTGATTGAGGAGCTTCCACGACCTTTTTTGCTGTTGGGCGATTTCAATGGGCACAATCCTCTTTGGGGTAGCGTTGATACTTCGTCTAGAGGTCTCCTTCTGGAAAACGTCTTCTCAGAGCTTGACCTGTGTTGTCTTAATGATGATCTCCAACCTTCCTCCACTCTGCTACTGGTGCTCTCTCATGTTTGGATCTGTCAGTGTGCGACCCCTCGCTGGTCCTGGACTATGAGTGGTCGGCACTTGACGATCTGCATGGGAGTGACCATTTTCCAATTGTTCTAAAATCCAAAATAACTGAAAGCCGCACTGTTCCAGAACATCTAAATTTCAACAAGGCGAACTGGGATCTTTTTGCAGGAACTGTCCGTGGGGAACTCACAGAGGAAGTTTACAAAGTCCGGATCCCGCAGAAACGGTTTCCAATATCCTCATAAAATGCGCCAAGGCTCCATTCCAACTTCCTCAAACAAACCCCAAATGCCAAAGACACCCTGGTTTAATTTTGACTGCCAACAAATCTCAAAAGTACGTAAACGGGCTCAGCGTCAGGGTATACCAACGACCCTCTGGTCCTAACGCCCGAGCCCATCAGAAACTCCGTGCTAAATCGAGACATACCTTCAAAATCAGTAAACGTCGGTCTTGGAGAAACTTCTGCTCCGGACTGACATCTAAAACTTCAAAGAAAAAAGTTTGGAACATCATCAGAAAAATCAAAGGGAAGAACACCAACCCCTCCATTCATCACCTGAAACTTGCCGATGCTTTGATCACTGACAAACAAGCTGTTGCCAATCTGTTGGCCTCCACCATCCAGCAGAACTCCTCATCTTTAAATAAATCTGCAGCCTTTTTAAGAAACAAGCAAATTAGAGAGAAATCTTCATACAATTCACATCAGACAACTCTGAAGCTTACAATCTGCCTTTCTCGATTAGCGAACTAAAATCAGCTTTGCAAACCTGCAATGACTCTGCCCCTGGTCTGGATGACATTCATTATCAGGTTTTGAAACACCTTCCAGAAAGCTGTCTCCAGACCCTTCTCAAAGTCTATAACCATATCTGGACCACAGGGTGCTTCCCGCCCTCCTGGCGGAAAGCCCTGATCATTCCAATCCCCAAACCTGGAAAGGACCCTACCAACCCATCAAACTATCGCCCAATAGCTCTGACCAGCTGCCTGTGTAAGCTGATGGAAAAGATGGTCAACTCCCGTCTGATGTGGAAGCTGGAAACCGACGGCCTTTTGGCCAGTGAACAGTGCGGGGTTCCGCAAGTACCACTCGACAGTTGACCATTTAATCCGTCTAGAAACCACCATCCGCAACGCTTTTTGTCATAAGCAGCATGTGGTCGCTATCTTTTTCGACCTAGAAAAAGCATATGACACCACGTGGAAATCAGGGATCCTTATGGATTTGCATAAACTTGGTTTTCGTGGCTATCTGCCTATGTTTATCGAAAACTTTCTGGCTGATCGACAGTTCCAGGTGCGTGTTGGCACCACACTCTCTCGGACATCCATGGGCAGGAGTTGGGTGTACCTCAGGGGAGCATCCTTTCTCCTGCCCTTTTTCAGCATTAAAATCAATGACATGTGAAATCGGTAAGCCAGGGCTCTGAGTCTTCTTTGTTCGTTGACGACTTCGCGCTGTACGCAGTTGGAGCTTCTTACGCCAGCGTACAGCGGCGACTCCAACTTTGTGTCAACAGGATTCAACAGTGGGCCGAGGAAAACGGGTTTACTTTTTCACGTACCAAAACCCAGTCAATCATTTTCACAATTTTCGTCAATTTTTTGCTGCTGATCCTGAAATTCTTCTGGATAAGTCCACCATTCCAGCTGTTAAGGAAGCTAAATTTCTGGGGGTTATTTTTGATAAAAAAAACTGAACTTTCTCAGCAGCCATATTAAAAACCTCAAAAAACTTCTTGCCAGAAAGCTCTGAATATTCTGCGGGTCGTAGCACACACTGACTGGGGGGCGCTGATAAGAAAAACTTTGCTGCACCTCTACAGAGCCCTGGTCCGTTCCAAACTGGACTATGGTTGTGCTGTGTACGGCTCTGCAAGACCGTCTTACCTCAAACTCTTAGACCCTATCCACCATCAAGGGCTTCGTCTATGTCTTGGAGCATTCCGCACCACCCCTGTGTACAGCCTGTACGCAGAGGCAGGTGAACCCTCACTGTCCAACCGCAGGTTGAAACTATCTTTGAACTACTATATCAGACTGTTCTCTGAACCAGAAAACCCTGCCTATGACTGTGTCTTTGACCCTCAGTTCCAAAACAAATTCGAAAACAACCCTACCTGTATTCCGTCGTTTGGCCTTCGTATGCAGCCTCACGCACGGAATGCAGGTCTAGACCTAGGAGTTGTGTCTGATTTTTCCAAGTTTCCAGATGAGCCTCCGGGACCTTTTTCACACCAGAGACATTCGTTTTGATCTTGCAGCTTTTCGCAAAGAGTCCACCAGCTCTCTGGCATACAAGGCGTTTGTATGCTGAGCTGAGTTCAAAACTCCCATCCTATCAGAAAATTTTCACTGACGGTTCCAAGTCTGAAGATGGAGTGGCCTGTGCAGCCTACTGCCCTGGTGCTCCTTCTCAAATACTGTTAGAACATATTCCTTCAGACGCTTCTGCCTACTCTGCTGAACTTACAGCTCTGGTTCTGGCACTAAGATAATCTCACAGTCTCCAAAGAGGGACTTTCTGGTTTTGTCGGATTCGCTGTCGGCTTTGGAGGCCATATCTGGCCGCAACCTTCAGCACCCCGAACTTTTACACTTTTTTGACCTTTTTACCAAGTTGACAGCGGAGGGTTACAACATTCTTCTGGCTTGGGTTCCTGGTCATGTTGGCATCGGAGGGAACGAAATGGTGGATCGTTTGGCCAAGAATGCCACAAGAGAGAAACTGTCAAACACACCTATCCCCTGCTCGGATCTGAAACCCAAAATTAACGATTATGTAAAAGACCTCTGGCAGGAGGATTGGAATACACAGACGGATAACAAACTCTTTCAGATCCGTCCAAACCTAAAGGAGTTCCTCCCATCTTCGTCTGGTGGTCGTAAAGAAGAAACAGTTCTGTGCCGGCTGCACACCGGCCATTCGTATTTTACCCATTCCTACCTTTTAAAGAGTGAAGAAGCTCCTTGGTGCATTCCGTGTCATGTGCCACTCACAATGAAACATATTCTTTTAGAGTGTTGGGATTTGCACGATGTGAGACACAAACATTTTACAGCAGATTCCATGAAAACCTTGTTCAGAGATGTTCCGCCCGACGCGATCTTTGAGTTCTTGAAAGAGGTTAACATTTTTCATCGGATGTCTTTTAAAGAATTGTGTGGATGAATGACCTGTGAGTTGATTTTAACGTGGTGACAGCCCTGATATGGCCCTTTGCGGTCGGCTGGGCTATAAGCAACATTATCTTATCTTATATGTCCGACTACCTCTCTGTGCCCTATGTGATAATTGCTGTGAAATGTCTGCGACTACCCCTCTGTGCCCTATGTGATAATTTCTGTGTAATGTCTGTGACTACCCCTCTGTGCCCTATGTGATAATTGCTGTGTAATGTCTGTGACTACCCCTCTGTGCCCAATGTGATAAATCATGGTGTAATGTCTGTGACTACCCCTCTGTGCCCAATGTGATAATCACGGTGTAATGTCTGCGACTACCCCTCTCTGCCCCATGTGATAATCACGGTGTAATGACTGTGATAACTATGGTATAATGTCTGTGACTACCCCTCTGTGCCCTATGTGATAATCATGATGTAATGTCTGTAATAACCATCTTGCACTCGCTCCATAATGTCCGAAATAACTATGGTGAAATATCTGGGATTGCCACACTACAAGAAAGAAAAAGGCAAGACATTCAGGAGAACGGCCAGACAGAGAGTGAGAAAGAGAACAGACAGAGGTCAACAAGACAGAATCACAAGTCCGGTGATCTAGAATCTTCCACATTATTTATACAACTCGCGCACACATACACATGTGCTCCTTAAGCTGGTGTGTCGTCGGCCAGTCAATCATGTGACACCTGGAGTGTGCTGAATCTACCCACAGCCTGCAGCACAAAGCTTTCTGCCATATTAATGTCTAATCCATTAAAAACTTGCCCGTAATGATGTTACCATCGACAGGCCAATCATTGTCGTCGCCATGCGAATGAATGACTCTAAAATTTGACTGGATACCTGGGAGAACAGACATACAACACAACACTAAATCAATACGTCATGATGATTGGATCATGTTGAGATTCTTCCCAATTCTGGCACTGATCAGTCAAAACCATGAAAGTAGATATCCCAACTACTGGCTGAACCCCATCCCTAGCCCCATCCCCCCTCCCCACCTTTACCTCCCCCTTCCCCCCCCCCCTCCACCCAGTGAGTGATATGGGAGGTCTGAAAGGGGCATCAGAGACACTGTGACTATGCTTTAGATGAGGGGAACGACTAGGACAGAGCCATGAAGAGGCACACATACACAGAATTAAAAAAAAAAAAATAAACATCTGTGTTCTTTCACTTCTGTCACAGTGACACCAGGAGTGCTGGATACCATGACGTATCTTGATCAAGAAAAACACTTCCCCCTCACTCATCCTCTAGTATGACAACTGGAACAATGCAGAATGTACAGCAAAGTCTATCAAGCAAGACCTGTCATATTCGCTGGCAGGACGTACAAGTCTGTCAATATACTTTTCTTTTACCTCACAAATGCTCATGGGTAAATCATACATATAATTTCTTCACATTTGATTTTTTTTTTTTTTTAATCAAATCATGGCAAATTAATCGGGTGCTGAAAACGTTTCGTCGTCTTTCCTTCAAAGCAATCAAAACACCACCGAGAAGAGATGAAAAGGCGCAGATTATTCCAGACTTGCATCAATCAGGTCAGTTAAAGCAAAATTCGAAATAGAAAGAAATGCCCAAACAAGGATACACAAGTTTACTCTCAAAAAAAAAAAAAAAAAAAAAAAAAAAAAAAAATCACTTTGATAATGCATTTTTTTTTTTTTTTTTAGTAAAAAGCTGTGTGTCTTCAAACGATCATCAACCGCACTGCAAACCAGTCAATAACAGAGATAGCTGAGGATGTAATATCACATTTGAGCCACCAATCCAGGCAACTGTTCTAAACACACTGTACCGTCAAAGCCTCGAAGATGGCTCCTACATTCACCTTCACAAAAAAAGGGCACAACACACAAACATTCATTCGCAGAATGAGGGTATTGAGGACATGGCATTCACACTAATACCCGAACAAGAAGAACAAACAGAAGAGAGACTGAAAATAGAGATCTAAAACTATGCCCCTCAAAGCATTCTTTGGCAATGAACCAAAACCAATAATCCTTACCATCTTCACGATGAGTGAAACTTCTTTGAAAGCAAATTATCACCTGAACAAACTAAAGTAAAGGAATTACTTCTTTCCCACAAAAACGGGGGATCATAACGTTTCTTCCCGACCGTTTGCAAGGTTCACAACTGGTGTATCATAAGTTACTTCTGTTCCTTTGTGCAGGTCAAGGACACAATTATGCAAACATGGCCAAGGTCACAACAGGTGGTTTTTACAGAGAGCAAGCACAGAGCAGGCTGGATCAGTCCAGTTCGTCTGTCTCAACCTCGCAACTCTTCCGTCATATAAAACATTACAACATCTCCAGTTTAGCAATAGTAATAATTTTTGTTCAAAACCCTCTCTTGCCTCACTACATTATCAGGTACACGTCACACATCAACCTGAAAGAAATTGTTCGAAAAAAAAAAAAAAAAAATCTAACTCAACGATGGCATTATTCATCGTATTCCTGCTTCAATTTTGGTCAGAAGAGCATCGCAGGTCTTCTTGGCGTCACCTAGCAACATGGCTGAGTTCTCCTTGAAGAAGACGGGGTTGTCGACAGCGGCGTAGCCCACGCCCAGGGAACGCTTCATGATCACGACCTGCACACATCATCAGCGCATCAATCACACGGTGTGGAACTGGGTCTGTTCTCGCATTGTGATCAAAGACAGAAGCGTCTAATTCAACATGCCCCTGCAATCTATCAAGCAAAATCAAATCAAACATTTTTTTGTCCAAAGCAATTTGCAGCCAGTGCACGTCAAGTTCAAAATAAACGTCTTTCACCCGTAATACTTTGCATGCTTCCCGGGTATTTGGAGACTATGATGCTGACACTGTTGATTCCACCATGTCCAAGTATCTGCCTTCTTCATTCTTAAATATGGTCTGCTGTTTTGTCCATCTGTCCTACAGTGCTTGTCATTCATGTCTGGTACACCTATCCCAACATAAATCCTAAAAAACGAACTCACAAACAAGAAACACGCAATCCACAGTAAGTGTCCTTCACTGTAATTTACCGTCTGCGCAGTAAACTTCCATCGTTCAATCCAATGCAAACTCGGCCTACTGACGGCTGTACTCTCACAAGCGCAAACTTACATTAAAATTTCTTTCATCCAACTAATGATTATGTCCAGTTTAGAGGTATGCAAGAGCCTTAGTATATGTGTGTGTGTGTGTGTGTGTGTGTGTGTGTGTGTGTGTGGTGTGTGTAGGGGAGGGGGTAGGGAAGGGGGGGTTATCTTTTTCTTTTTTTTTTCTTTTGAAATGGGGAAGACAGCATAAATGCAGTAGGAGTGGGTGGATGGAGCAGAAGATTTAAGTTTCAGCTAGAGTGGCATACAAAAGCAGAAATCTGCCACAAGATTGGAAACCGATACACTAGAGAGTGTAGGAGACAAATACACACACAAAGACATACCCACACATACACACACACACACACACACACACACACACAAACAAAAAAAACCCAAAAACGTCCTGTCCACAGACCTGCTGGGCCAGCCACACTCTGAGCACAGGCATGCCAGCGATGATGGAGTTCGGGTCCTCCTCGGCCGCAGAGTTGACAGTGTCGTTGGCGCCGATGACCAAAGCCAGGTCAGTTTCAGGGAAGTCGTCGTTCAGCTCGTCCATCTCCAGCACAATGTCGTAGGGAACGCCCGCCTCTGCCAGCAGCACGTTCAGCTGGCCGGGCATACGACCTGAGAACAGAAGATTTTGGGTTTTTTTTTTAATGCATTCCTGACTCGGCAGCCACAACATGAACCCTGTAGCCTGCACTGCCTTTCTGCCTTGAAAAGAATAAAAACAGAAAAAAACCAACAATAGTTGGTTGCTAAGTGAGTCGACTGCAGGAAGAAATGCAGGAAGAAACCTAAACATTTTTTTTTTCCCCCTTTTAAATCTAAGTACTGCATCTGCCAGTGGTCTACTTCAGGCAAGAAAAACAACACCTTCGACAACTAAAATGAAGAACAAGCAATCATCACTTAGCTCATTGAATTCATTGCAAGATGGTCGTTGAATGTTGCCAGAAGAAGACATAAGAGGTTGAAACGCGTCGTTTTGTCTAGTGATTTGTCTGTTCTTGTTTGGCGGATGCAGCACTTACAAAAATTTTTTCAACAATGCAATAACAGTTAAAACGACAAAACAATGTTCCAAACGCTGACAACACAGGTTCCAAAAGTTGTACATGGGTGTCAACAATGAAAACATTGCTTCTTACTGAATTAACAAACCTATGCTCATCTTGCGCCGAATGTGAGAAGATACGTGATTGCTCATTCTTCATTTTCATTGTCCTAAATGTTGTTTATCTTGCCTGAGGACGACCTGAGAGGTTGAAACGCACTGTTTTGCTTTGTAATTTGTCTGTCCCTCTAGTTTGGTGGACTTACTACTAATGCTTTACCAAATTACTTACAAAAAAACAACTGGACTTGTCCCAGTTTTCGATCCTGAACATAGTCAGACAAGTACATGGATGAACAGAAACAAATACAGGTAACCTCGATTTGACTGAAACAGAAGTAAACATTGGAAAACCAAAACAAAACAAACAATAAGAAGAAAACTGACCAGCCACAGGATGGATGCCGAACCGCACGTTCTTTCCCTTCTTGCGCATGAGGTCCACCATCTCGGCGATGGGGTACTGGGCCTTGGCCACACACAGCCCGTAGCCCGGCACGATGATGATGTTCTTGGCGTCCTTCACCATGTTGATCGTGTCCTCCACGTTCACCTCCGTGTGCGTGCCCGTGATCTCCATGGCTTGCCTGTGCCAGTCGAACTGGTGCCGTAGCCACCCAGGATCACGTTGGGCAGGGAGCGGTTCATGGCCTGCACAAGGGAACGTACAGGACAGAGTCACACAGAGATCTCAGATCAGAAACTACGGATGGTGTGGTCTGCCGATGGAATACACACAGGACACAGTCATAAACTAGAACAGAAACTATGTACGGTGAAGCTGGTCTCTTGATCTGTTAATGTGAAGATATTCAAAATGAGTGATCAACAGTCTGTATCAGTCTCAGACACTGTTGAAAAATGTAACGTTCTGCCTCAGTGATTATCGAAATAGCTGAAATCCACTACGATGATAAGATGCTAGGAATGGTAGTTATTTCTATGCATGTTCAAAAAGAGATACAGAAAGAAGCAGAAAGAGAGAGAGAACAAAGCCCACTTATATATATTCATGCTTCGATCTTTTCACTAACACAAAACATGTATCGTCTAAGTTTGTAACACTATTTATAAAATGAATATGACAATGAAAGAAAGTACATATTCATTCATGACTTTCATTTCCTATGCATTTTTTTTTTAAAGTTGTACATACCTAGAATTATGAAAAAAAGCATTATCAAAATCACTGCTTTACTTCTGTATTTTCACTAGTTTGTTGGGATGAAAAGTACTGAAAAAACAGCCTCCTCTTCTATCATCACATACAAAAAACTGAAACACACAAAAGTCTGTATGTGTGTATATGTGCATGTGTGTGTGTGACAATGCTTGAAGACTGGACCAGATTAGTGGCACCCTGAATATTACATAAACTGTGTAAGATCAAGTACGATATATGCGGCACTTTTTTCTTTTTTTTTATTTTCAGGCCAAAGAGAGGAAGGGAAGAGGATCAGTACTTTCGCCTTTCACTCGCTGGGTTACAACACACTCTGGTTCACCACACCTTCAGCTGAAATGGTCAAACCCGTCAAATCTGAAGCACTCACACAGTGGTTCGTGCACAGGCACAGGCCGACCAAGCTGAGCGATAGATTAGCTGGCATACACATTACAAAGGGCATCAACATAAACTGAACAGTTTTTCTCTCCGCTGGAAGTGGTAAGTCAGGTAAATGAGCATATGGTATTCCAATTAAGGCAAGTAAGTAAGTGGTGGGAAGGCTAGGTGAGACACCGATACTTGCCCCTCTGTACAGATCATTAAAAAAATTCTGAAGTACTTGTGTCTACCAAAAATGAACAAATGAATCACAAGACAAAACACAAGGCATTTTGACCTCTTAGGTCTTCTACAGGCAAGACAAACAACACCCGGGGCAACAAAAACGAAGAACACTTGATCACTTATTGAATTCGGCGGCGTAAGATGGGAGTTGCTTATCTTGCCTGAAGAAGACCTAAAAGGTTGAATTACGTTATGTTGAGTCTTGTGGTTTGTTTGTTCATGTTGGTTGAAAAAGCACTTAAAAAATTTTTTTTTTGCAGATTTGTTTACATCTCTGCCTGCAGTCCCCTCATTGCGCAACTCCCTCTGTTAAGGATTACCTGGACACACTCCTACCTGGACACACTCTTACCTGGACACGCTCCTACCTGGACACGCTCCTACCTGGACACTCCTACCTGGACACACTCCTTACGAAGCGAAGAAGATTACGTGTGACCAGACCCACGTCCTTGCAAATCAGTATGACCTTCTTCAGTCAGGACGAAGATATCGATCGGTTAAATGCAGAAGTGTCAGATTTAAACAAAGTTTTATTCCCCTGTCCATTGATTTCTTGAACCGAGAAGATGTTTAATTGAAATCCAAATTCCTCTATATGAATGTATGTCATATGTGAGAAAATGGGTAATGTGGCTAAATTATTGTTTATTTGCTGTGAATGTGTGTGACCACAAATTAATTTCTCAAATTGAGATAATAAAGTTTACTTGACTTGACTTGACTTGACTACCTGGACACACTCCTAACTACATCACATGTCTAGCACCAAAGCGAAGCTGACAGGTCACCTTGCACATGATGTAGGACAGGATGGCACCGGAGGATCCAATCAGGGCGCCGACGATGGTCATGAGGTTGTTGTCCAGCATGAAGCCTTCCGCGCACAGGGCCCAGCCGGAGTAGCTGTTGAGGACCGTGATCACCACCGGCATGTCCGCTCCTGTGGCAGCCAGACGTTTTGGCACCGTTTTGGGACGTGCATCAGAACATTTCTAAAGAGTGATGCCTTGCACCAGCAACTCCATACACTGTGCACTAACCAGGCAAACAAGTCTGATACTACAATCGCTCCCCCCCACCCTCCTTCCAGAAGTCTGATACTATATACCCTTCCCCCCCCCCCCCCCCTCCTCCTTCCACAAGTCTGATACTATACCCCTCCCCCTACCCTCCTTCCACAAGTCTGATACTATACCCCTCCCCCCACCCTCCTTCCAGAAGTCTGATACTATATCCCCTCCCCCCCCCCCCCCCCCTCCTTCCATAAGTCTGATACTATACCCCTCCCCCTATCCTCCCACAAGTCTGATACTATCCCCTCCCCCCCCCCCCCCCCCCCCACCCCCCCCCCCCCCCCCCCCCCCCCACACCCCCCCCATCTTCACTTCCCTCCCTCTTACCACTTTCCCCTCCAAATTCACAGAAGTCTGCAATCTTCGTGCTACCATCCGATACCGATTCATTTTTTTCCCCAAGTACACGACATATACGACTTATATGTTAAATACCCGACATTCCACTCATGGAAAACACACTGGGGACCAGACCATCAAACCCACAGAACTGTTTGTGACTGGAACAGTCCACACTTTCATCGCAACATGCATCTGACAGAACATTTTAACCACTGTAAACCACATGCTGTCATGAGGACAAAAAGCTGCACTCTCAGATGACTGCCTGAACAAAGCCAGACACATACACCACAGGTAAAAAACTACTTTCAGTAAACAATCAACCTGAAAACCAGACACATACACCACAGGTAAAAGAACTACATCCAGTAACAATCAACCTGAAAGGAAACCTTCAGCTCCCATGGTAAATAATGTCATGTTCATGACTCCACACCAATGCTGCCAATAGTACCCATTTACCTGGTACCCCTAGCAGAATCCATTTGCATTTATAAGTAGGTTATTCTTTCCCTATAAACAGTGAAAATTATTTTACTTTATTTAGTAATAATGTTTAATTTGGCAAAGGTGTTCTGCTTGTCTAAGCAATGATGCTGCTGTTGTTGCACCTACAGATATGTCACAAAGTCTCAAAATACATGAGCAAGAGTGAAAAAAACGTTTTCTGACAATGATCCCTTTGTACTGTAATGGTAGTGTCACAATGGGTCAACTGAGCAGAAGAGCTGCCCTAAATGCTGCGATGTGGCCTGCTCCAGTGTGTTTGAACTGCCAGTCGCTCTCTTGAACAGATGCCCTTTCTCAAAGCAGTAGTGTGGCGACACGAGAAGAATCAAGATGTCAAAGTTCTAGGTTTTCATGGATTCTCTCTACGAGAGCGCCTATCAATGAGACTGATACTGGGGTGGGGTGAGATGCAGTGGTTAGGGGAAGGAGGGAGGGGATATGTGCGTGTGTTAAACTAGGATTTGACCTTTCAGCAAGAAACAGCGACTAGCGACACTCTCAGACGGATAATATCCACTGACAAAGTGTACTGCGCTGTTACTGTATTAAACTGAAAACCTAGTCCACATGTGACTTAATGTAGTAAACATTTATCAGAATTCAGCATAAACTTTAAAAAGATAAAAGAATCTGGAACCCAAAATTCTTTCTCTATTTAACTTGTATACAATTACTGCTGTTTATGTCACTGATTAATTCTTGCTAATTTGGGCTGATTTTTTTTTTTTTTTAATCATCAGATCCGATCATAACTGAAAGCGCAGAGGTTTCAAGTTGTCCCAGGTTTTCGCTTTTTTTTTTGTCCCACAACTCGAAGCTTCCGTGGGGTATGTATCCCATGATGACTGGGGGAAAAAAAACACCTGAAACTCTTATCACTGCTCCAAGATCCTTGAAACATTGTGGCAACCATGCCCCTGCCACGCCCCAGTAGTGACTGTGCTGTGGCACACTCTGCCTAGGCAGTGTACAGTGGATCCCCTACAGGGAGTCAGAGGATTCAAATCAAAAGGGCGCAAAAGTTACCATGTTTTAAGCCACAACCGGATTACGTTTCAAGATTCAACAAATACTGTAAACCACTTCTATTTCAGACTAAAAACATACACATATATAACCTTAACTTTAGTGCAGAGTAGAAAACTATATCTCTCACTGAAGTGCAGAGTAGAGGCTATACCCTTTACTGAAGTGCAAAGTAGAGGCTATACCCTTTAAGTGCAGAGCAGAGGCCGACTGCTGCAAACAATAAGACCAGAATTCATTCTTCTCCGATGCCAATTTTTTTTTTCTTTTTTTTCTTTTTTTTTTTTTTTTGCTGTCCCAACCTCTGCACCACCTCAGAGGCAGTGCACCCACACCACAGTTGGTACAGTCAAATTTCCCTGCCCATCCCAAATAAACACACCACGTTCCAGTAGATCGTCTCCGAGTCCATGCTGGACTGTGACTTCACTTGAAACAACCACAGAACCAACCCACCTCCGATGGCAGCGGTCAGGGTGATGCCCATGATGGAGGAGAGGGTGGTGGTGATTCCCAGCATGCTCAGCCCCACAGAGGGCGTGTTGTCGTACAGGAAGTAGCCCATGGCCCCCACGTTGCCCAGCAGCATGCCCAGGTTCATGGCGTGACGGCCCGGCAACAGCAAGGGGTCAGACTTGAGCACACCTGTGATCAACACACAAAGTGGACGTCATTAGCACACCTGCAATCAACACACACAGTAGTAATTAACAAACCTGCAATCAACAGACACAGTGAAGTCATTAGCACACCTGCAATCAACATGCACAGAGAAGTCATTAGCACACCTGCAATCAACAAGCAGAGCGAAGTCATTAGCACACCTGCGATCAACACACAAAGTGAAGTCATTAGCACACACCTGCGACCAACACACAAGTGAAGTCATTAGCACACCTGCGACCAACACACAAAGTGAAGTCATTAGCACACCTGCAATTAACAAGCAGAGCGAAATCATTAACACACCTGCGACCAACATACAGAGCGAAGTCATTAGCACACCTGCAGTCAACACACAGAGCAAAGTCATTAGCAAACCTGTGAACAACACACACAGAAGTCATTCGGCAGGGTTTCTTCTGAGAAAAAA
Organism: Conus betulinus; assembly: GCA_016801955.1. Classification (NCBI taxonomy): domain Eukaryota; kingdom Metazoa; phylum Mollusca; class Gastropoda; order Neogastropoda; family Conidae; genus Conus; species Conus betulinus. The sequence goes on from JADBJO010013651.1 coordinate 49,126, forward strand.
AAAAAGAAACAAAATTTAGACTTTCACGGCCCAATTAGACTAAATTTCCTAAGTCAATATATACCAAAGACTGTTTTTAAATCAAGTTGCACTAGAAACAAACAGGTGAAATTTTGTCGCTGTTCATATAAGCCCCTGTATGAGGAGGAACTCAGCACTTATGAACAGAAAAAATTCCATTTTCATGTTCCTATCCTTTCCAATGCTGGTCATATACCATGTACCTAAATATACTAATGTAGATACACCCTGATGGAGTAAAAAACAGGAGGCGTTTTAAACGTGTCTTTCACACAGCGGTGATGTATAAAGAGGCAGTGCAGAAAGCGATGGTGCAAAAACCGGTGATGTAGAAAGAAGTGGTGCAGAAAAGGATTAAGAGGAGGTAGGGGCACCATAGAAAAATCAGAGGTGTTTCAAACATTTGTGCATATCATATTAACAGGGTTCATACAGGAAATGTAACTCAAAATTCCAGACTTTGCAGACTTTTTCCAGGCCAAGACCTGCATTTTCAATACCACTTTCAAGACGATGTTCATAATGCAATGTCTTAAAGTGATGATATAAAGCCAAAGCGAACTGAAGGAACACTTTCCCACCTTGAAACACAAACAAGCAGTAATAGCAGAAATGGCCAGAAGACCTGGATGTTGATCAGATCTTGATGTAGGGAAGTAACTCAGAGGTAATCTGATAGCAAAAGTGAAAGTACGCAATCACAAAACATCACATTTGAGGGCACGGAACCATTTCTTTTTGCACTGTAAACGCTGAATGAGGCTGAAAATTAAAGCAGTCATGCATAACATCAAGCAATTGTACTTGACTCTTCAATTTCCAGGCTGTTCCAGGCCATAGTGCGATTTCCCACATTTTTTCCAGGGCTCTGGAAAATGGACGTTAAATTTCCAGACTTTTCAAGACCTGTATGAACCCTGACATATCATGAAACAGAAATTTAACTTGATGCGACCTATTAGGAAAGCAGGTATAAAGTCAATGAAGGTGGCGGCAGCCGAATCCATGATCACAAATTCCCCAACCAAGCTCCTGCCTTTGTAAACTGTCCCATCACAAACTCTCTCTCTCTTTTTCAATCCACTATAATACTGTCGACACAAACCTCTGAGAAATGACATTCAAACACACAGATAGACTATCCCCGGGGGGGGATGCAAAGTTTGACGATGGTAAACCAACAATCCCAATAACTCTCCACCAATCCCCACCCCATTCTCTTCCCCCTACCCCCGGCCTTGCCTTCCGTCCGTCACAACTTCTCCCCAATTCTTCTGACCTTGCAGTTTTTTCCGAAAGCGACGAGGGACCCGGTGAAGGTGATGCCGCCCATGTAGGTGCCGAGGAAGAGGAAGGTCTTGGTGACGTTGGCGGCCGGGTCGGTGGCAAAGTGAGGCTGCTCCAGGATGAAGTTGGCGAAGCAGGTCGCACGGCCGCCGCTCCCACCAAAGAGTGGAACAGCGCCACCATCTGAGGCAGGTCCGTCACCTCCCAGCGTTTGGCCATGACAGTGCCGATGGTGCCACCTGTCGGCAGGGGGAGTGTTGGGAGGGTTATCTCCTGCTTCTATCTGTTTTTTTTTTTGCTGCATTAAAATATTTCCCAAGAAAAAAAAAAAAGCAGAGAGGAAACTTAGTTTCCAATGGGTGTTTTTTTTTTCTCCCTATGCTTCTTTGTGCTACCAGAGAGCTTACCAAGCTGAAACAATCTGTCAAGAATTCAGGTATATCAATTTTATGATATAACACACACATACATGCACACACACACATACACCAACACATACCCTAACATTGTCCGCTTTCACTAATTTTGCCCTGATCAAGTTCATATGAAGCCACTAAAGAATTTTAAAAAGTCATCTCTTCAACATACATGACCGTTGACTGTAGGTGCGACCCGGCCCACCCACAATTACACACCCAGCCCCATGCAGGTGGCCATCTGTGGCAAAAGAGCTAGGAGATGGCGTCACAGACCCAGGGTGGCTTGCTGTAACCTGAGGCAACTCCATCATACCCAAAGCGTTGCCTGGAAAGAAAAACAAACAAAAACCCACTGTTCCCCTTCCCTGTTGCACATCCGCATAAAAAGATCAAACCCTCCTCAACCGCACATCTGAAAAAAAAAAACAAAAAAAAAAAAAAAAAAAAAAAAAAAAAAAACATCAGAGAACTTCCCATATTACTCTTGCCAACCACGACACTTTTGTTGGGGTGGTGGGGCCGTCCAATATTCAAAGGGTTAATCTCTTAATAAGAAATCTAACTGCATGGGCCCTGCCCTGATTATTGCCCTCCCCTCCCCGCA
>JADBJO010013652.1:0-17500 GCA_016801955.1 Conus betulinus
TTCCTTCCACTATCGCATGGCTGTGAGGTTCAAACACAATATCTTTGCACACATTGCAAAGTGAATGTATTACTTCTTCTTTCAGTATTCCTGTAACTGTGGTAAGCACTGCTGCAGATCTGCCATCTTTGTGGTGGACACGCTTTGTGCAGCATCTTGCTATGTGTAGTCCACCACAAATGTAGCACATTGGTGTATGTGTGTGTGTGTGTGTTGTTTGGGTTTGTTCTCTGTGCACTGCCTCTTGGTTTGTTGTTAGTCATTGTGTCTGATCTGTCCTGGCTCAGTCTGTTTGGGTTGGGGTGATAACTCGTACGCTCTCCCATTCTCTGTCTGGCAGAGCGTTTGGCTTCGCGGATCTCCTTGAAAAGCTCGGAGGCGGCAATTACATCGTTGCGGATTTGAGGATTCTTGTTGCAAGCGTAATGCGCCTGTTCATTCCTGTCAAACAGCAGAGACTCTAGAAATTTTTCCATCACCAGCATGTCCCTCAGGTCATCTGGAGTTTTCTCTGACAACATTATCCAGCGATTTAACCAGAGGTCAATTTTTTCCTATAGATCTCTGACACGCTCGCTCTGTGCAAAACTTTTTTTTTTCTGTACGTGGAGCATTAAGTTGGACTTGCTCAAGAGAGCTGTTTTGATAGCATAATAGTTAGCAGAGTCTGCTGGAGCTATGGATACCTATGCCTCCCATGCCTTACCTTTCAGTAGGGGTGCTAGTCTCACTCCCCACACTGTCTCATCCCACTGGTTGATGGTGGCTACCTTCTCAAATTGAAACAGATACGACTCCAAGTCATCCTTGTCCTCTAGGAAAGGTAACTTAACTTTTGCATTTGTAGCTTCACTGTCATGCTGATTGGTACAGGAGTGACTTTGGGCAGTTGCTACATCTCTCTGAGAATCAATAAAAAACGCTCTGATAACACCATCACACAACTGCATACGATATGGGCAAAAATGTAAGAAAAGCGTACATACATACATATCAGAAAACTGATCAACTGCAAAAAAAAAAAAAAGAAGAAGAAAGAAGAAAAAGAAAAACAAAACAAAAGCAATAACATACACATACATATATATACACATACATATACACACATATACATATATACACACATATATATATATATACATATATATATATATACATATATATATATATATATATATACATACACACACACACATATATATATATATATATATATATATATATATATATATATATATATATATATATATATATATACACACACATACATATATATACACATACACATACATATACACACATACACACACACATATATATATACACATATATATACAACCCGCACATACTCAAACGAAAATGTCAGCGATACACAACTAAGGTTGATGATGTCAAACAATGATAACAAGGACATAATACTTAGATTGTAATCTCTTCTTTCATAGGAACTTTCATTTCACTTTGCAGTTGGTAAATCAGCACGCTAGAGGACTCAAAGCGGTGGTTTATCATCAGAGAAGTTTCATAATTTTTTTGTAGCAGAAGATATCACTACTCCCTTCGAATCAGAAGAAAGAAAAGTATGTGTAAACATTTCTTAATCTGGATTTTTATATATGATTTTTTTTTTTATTTGGATGGGATGCACAGTAAAAGATAAGGAAAAATCATATTTTGAGTAGACTGGTGTATGGATACCATTTTGTTTTGAACTCGTATTGCTTCATCTCTAAATCATGTGCATATTTTTCTATCTTGTATTTGATATGCAATTCTTTCAAAAAGACATGTACGTTTGGTTTTGTTTTGTTTATTCTGCATTTGTATACATGAAATTTTCCTAACAAAATAATAAGGTCAAATACTTCATCAGTTTTACTGTTGTCTTCTGTGCTGAAGAGGACACGTTCAAAATTTAAATGAAGACGTTTGCAATTTCCACATTTTTCTTTCATGACTGTCTCTAATTCCCGCCAAAAAAGACATGAATGTTGACAGGTAAATAAGTAGTGTTCTATTGTATCTTTCTCTTTTTGGCAGAAATTACACACAAACTACTGTCAGCAATGCCCATTTTGCTTAAGACATTATTTGTCACCAGAATTCTATAGCATATTCTGGTTTGAAACCATTTTAATTTGACTTCTTTTATTTTCCTTATTTTTTTCAACACTGCTTCCCAATCAATCGGTGTATTATTGAATGTCTTTTCCCATCGCATGAAAGGCTTGATATTTAATATTTCAATTTTTTCTAGAAGCAGTTCATAGTATACCTTTGATCCTCTTTGTACATTAACTATCGACTGTACGGCTTTACTCACTTTTTCGGTTGCATTATCTTGAATATGGATATTTCTACTCCTCTGATATTTTTTAATTGATTGTATACAACTTGTGTATTCTAAAAAGTTTGTTTTCATTCCGATTTTTTTGACTAAATGATCTATAAGCAGGAAATTGCCGTTTTCATCAGTAAATCCTTCACTAGATATATATTATTTTGTGTCCATTTCTTGTAAATGAAAAGTCCTGTTGGCAATCTTGAATTTTTCATTGTAGAATATGGGCTCTGATGCAAGTTCATGCCCTTCATTTAATTCTACTTGATTACAAAATTGACTATATGCGCCGAAAACATCTCTCCAGAAGTCGTTAGAACTAGTTTTACTAAAAAACCGCGGTCCAATTTTATGAATTGATTCTAATTCTGGACATTGTGACAGCAACATTACCACCCATTTTGGTTTTTTTGGTTAGTATTTTCCTTATCCACATTAGTTTCAATGCCTTTATATATTCTTCAATTTTTGGGATACCTATCCCTCCATTTTCAGTATTGTGCACTGAATATTTGCGTTTGATTTTGTCCATTTTATTTTCCCATACAAACTCAAAACAACTTTTCTGAATTTTCTTGATCTGAGTGTCTGGCGGATTTGGAAGAAGTATCCAAAGAAAGATAAGCTTTGAAAGGATTAAGGATTTTAGTACCGCTACTCTGCCCAAAGGTGTTATTGTTCTTTGTAGCCAAATTCTAAAATATTTTTTTACTTCGAAGAGTTTGTCTCCCATGTTTATTTCAACCATGTTTGACAAATCATTAGTGAACCAAGCCCAGTATTTTAAATGTATGTGGGTTCCATTTCATCTGCTTATGGTTTAAGTAAGTTTCTTTCGAATTTTTCTTACTACCAAGCCATACGTTTAGAGTCTTTTCATAATTCAATTTAAGACCTGAGATGGCATCAAACTCATCAAGTGTATCAAACAATTTTACATATGAACGTCTGTCACCTTCTAAAGTACAGGTGGTATCATCTGCAAACTGACTTATCTTGAATTCTGTATCTGCTAATTTTATACCTCTTATATATCAGTATCTTCTCTTATTTTACAAGCTAGTAATTCTACACATAAAACAAATAAGTATGGAGAAATTGGGTCACCCTGGCGACAGCCTCTTTGGATTATAAAGCTTGTTGACATTTTACCATTTACCGTTACGTATGCCTTTATGTTCGTATAAAAGACTGAAATCCAGTTGCGGACAAATTCACCGAACCCATACGCTTTTAATACCTCATTCATATACAGCCAATCTACTGTATCGAATGCTTTTTCGAAGTCAATCGAAACTAGTAACCCAGGTAACTGATTTTCTTCCAGATAGTGTATCATGTCATAAATTGTCCTAAGATTATCTCCAATATACCTTCCAGGTACAAATCCTGTTTGATCTTCATTAATAAGTTTAGGCAAGACTGACTTGATTCTATTTGAAATGCATGATGATCCAATTTTGTAAACCACATTAAGTAACGTTATTGGCCTCCAGTTTTTGAGATATCCTTTGGTTTATCTTCTTTCGGTAAACATATAATGATCCCTTCCTTTTGTGTAATTGATAATTCTCCTTTCAAATACCCTTCATTTAATGAGCGTACGACGAAACAGCGCAACTGTGTTCCAGAAGAATTTTAAAAAGTTAACTGTTATTCCATCTGTTCCTGGACTTTTGTCGTTCTGCATATTTTTCAAAGCCCTTGATGCTTCCTCTACAGTTATGTAACCTTCTAGATTTTCACCTTCTGCTTGCGTTAGTTTTGTGACTTTTGTAACGTAATTACTGATATCTAATTCTGTCTGTTTTTTCTCTTTGTTTGTATAGTTCTTCATAGAAATCTTTAGTTTCTTTCAACAGGTCATTAGTTTCTGACAGTACTTCACCTTGCTTTGTGATTAGCTTTGTCATTTGTTTGCTAACAAAATGTCTTTTTTTCCATGGAACAAAAATATTTACTTATTTTCTCACCCCAAGAAGCCCATCTTGCTTTTGATCTAATAATGACCCCTTCTTCTTTTTTTCTTTTTTCTGATTTCATTCAGCTCGTTCCTTTTGTTGCTTAGTAACTGTTTATCAATTTCACTAATACTTAGTTTTGTTTTCCAAAACTGAAATTTCTCTTACCAGGGTCTCTTCCTTAATTGTTAGTCTTTTCTTTTCTCTTATGCTGTACGATATAGTTTCTGCTCTTATTTCCATGAAAAGGACGTCTAAGAATAATTGGTCTGATACTGTAAATTGAATCTGGTCATCAGGAATTTCACTTAAACTTTCCCGTTTGTAAGGTAATGCTGCGTATTGCTCTTTAATTTTGCTTATAGTTCCATGGACTAGTTCTACATATTTGGGGTCTTTAAGAAGGGAAGAGTTGAATTTCCATAAGCTTTTTTGCCTTTCTTTTCCTGTCTAAATATTAGTTTGGTATTTATGAGAGAATGATCACTTCTATGACCATATACAATGTCTGCTTCTTTGACATATCTAAACAGTGAGTCTGATACAAGGAAAAAGTCTAGACGGCTTTGTTGTACTGGGTTTAACCTTCTCCAGCTATACCTTTGAACTTCTGGATTAAACTCTCGCCAAACGTCAACAAGTTCAAGATCAGATATCATGTTATAAACAGTTTTTCTTGTGCTTTAGGGTTGTTGACATGTTTGTAATTATAACAGTCTAGATGAGGGTTAAGAACTAAATTCCAGTCTCCTCCAATAATTACATCCTGAATTTTTACTCTCTTCAATTTTTTTTTGTATATTCATGAAAAAGGATGGCTCATCTCTATTTGGACCGTAAATATTTACTAAAACTATGTCTTTTCCCATTGTATTCAATACTAAAATTACATAATTACCATTTTCATCCTTTATAGTGTTTATGATTTTAAATTCAAAATTGTTATTCAGCAAAATAGCTACTCCTCTAGACCTTGTATTGTTGGAAGCGTATACACACTCATATAACCCCATTCCGCTCTGATTTGACGTTCCATTGATTGACTAAAATGAGTGTCTTGCAGAAAATATACAGAGTATTTTTTCTGTCGCAAAAATTGAAAGACATCTCTTCTTTTCTGAAAGTTACCGAGACCCTGACAGTAAGAGATGAAACTATAAGACTATTCATGATTTTCGTTTTTTTTTTTTCTTAAATGTAGGGTATTCTTTAAAACAGTTCCCTGCGTGCCAGTTCTGTTAACACAATATCGCTGACATATCCTGATATTAAACAGTTGAATGCAGATGATCCTAATATAACATATAGAAATAGAAAAAAATGTACATGTACAACTATTAAACATCTTGTTCACCAATAAAAAAAAAAAAAAAAAACATGCAAAAAAGTCAAAAGTTCTCCTCGACAATCCTGGGCGAGGCATAAGTGCAATAGATGAAGTGGATCCACAGCAAAAACTGGTATCAATTTTTTCACAGAAAAAGAACGTTGTTATGGCATTCGACTTTACAACACTGTTCATTTCTAGATGAATAAATGTTAAGTATCTCTTCATTTTTCTTACTCCCATTTCCCCGGTAAGAGAGAGAGAGAGAGAGAGACAGACAGACAGACAGACAGACAGAGACAAAGAAACGGACAGACAGATACACAGACAGAGAGAGAGAGAGAGGGAGAGATGCTCATGAGGTTGAAAAAGATGTCACGGGACCAAGATATTATAAAAAGAAGAAGGCGGTCGTAGAGGCAGACTTCCTCACAACATAATTTGACTTCAGTCTTACACCCCCCCCCCGCACCACCCCCTCCCTAATCCACCCCTCTCAACAGGTTCCCTTGAGTTAAGGTATATTTGTCGATTTATCTGGCAAAACGTTTCAGCCACCACATTCACGTTAAAACTCCCACCCCCACCCAACCCCGGAAGCCCATCCGACTTGTTTCGAAAAAAAAAAAAAAAAAAAAAAAAAAAAAAAAAAAATAAAAAATTAAAAAAAAGAAGAGGGTCAGAGGGTCGGGCAGGGGGCGCGAGGGAAGGGGAGAGGGAGCAAAAAAAAAAAAAAAAAAAAAAAAAAAAAAAAAAAAAAAAAAAAAAAACGTCAAGCAAGTGAGTTTTGAACTTCCCTTCTCATTTCATCCCCCCCCCCCCCCACCGCACCGCATCACCCCACCCTCCCCCCACCTCTCCCCCATACTGACTATAACATAGGAGCAAAAAACACAGATCCCACATACGGATTTTCTACATCGAAATCATATACTTGAAAAGCAAGTAGCACATTCCACTCAAAATTGACATACATTCACGAAAAGAACAAAAAAAATACAGTCTAAAATCAATTGGAAGAAACATACAAAGAATAATTTACAGAGACTGATACAACGAACAAAACCATTCATTTTGACCATTCATGTCCTTCCTCTTGTTTTGGATGTTGAGTGACATGACAACACATGTGTGAAATGGGGCAGCAGGGGGGTTCCTATAGGCAATCACTATTTCTTACATGCGTGCACCCGTGCGCGCGCGCGTACATGTATGCAACTGCATACATGTGTGTGAATGCGCGCGCGCGCGCGCACGCGAGCACGCGCGAGCACCCTCCCGCCCGCGCGCGCGCACGCGCGCCCACGCGCGCCGCGCGCACGCACGCACACCCCACACGCGGGTGTGTACGCTTGAGGGAGAGAGGGACAGAGAGAGAATTTGGCTACATGCGGTGCATCCATACAAACAATACACATTTACGTTTTTCATTCAAAAAAAAAAAAAAAAAAAAAAAGAAAAAAAAAGAAAAAAAAAAAAAAGAAAGTCAACGGTAAGTACGGGGTTCCATCACATTATCATTATGCATCAACACTGGGCCAAATGTTTGGCCTCTGGAAAAAATATATATACAATAAACAACAACAACAAAAGAAAATTCTCACTCCATGTTGTTGCCTCATTTTTCACACTTCATTTTTTGAGATTAGGTATCATTTTGACACAATTTACAATGATAGGCATCTTGTCTCGTGTGCATGAGTCTGGAAAGATTGAAAAGAGAAGGAAAGAATCCACAGGAATCAACGGGTACCCAGAGTAATCTGTCGAAAGAGCAAACTCTTTGCGTACTCACTCTAAATCCTCCCGTTCCTCCCCGACCTCTTGTGCGCGCGCGCATCCATGCCCGCATGAGTGAAGCGGGAGTATATGTACTCGTGTGTGTCCCTGCGTGTGCCCGCCGCCTGTGTAGTTCCAATCCGATTGTGCAACATTCACATTCTCTTAAAAAAAATAATCAATTCACTTCTTTCTCAACAGAAATTATTCCTCTGTTCACAATCAGAGAGTATATTCACCGAGATCCAGTTTGCCATGTCTCTCCATATGAGAATGGTTGGAAATCTCAATTCATCTATCCTGAAGTGGTCCTATGGCATATATCCCATCCCCCTACCCCACCTCCCCCACCATAACCCCCAATTACTCTCTGTCAAAAAAAAAAAAAAAAAAAAAAAAAAAAAAAAAAAAAAAAAAATCTTTGTACATCAAAAACATTTTGTTTTCATTTGACGTTACTATCATCCCCCAGCTCTAATCTGCGATTAAAAGAGGCCTGCAGCGACGGAGAACGAAAAAAGGGGGTCCTCGTTCTGATTTTGACCCCCCCCCCCCAGTCCCCCCCCCACCCCCACCCCCGAAATCGCTTAGTGGACTGTCAGATATTAGGGTCATAAATATACCTATATACACGCATACATATCCGTGTCCACATACCATATGCATAGCTATGCACATCTGCTCCGACGGGGGGGGGGGGGGGGGGGGGGGGGCGAAAGAGGACATCCTCATTTCTGATTTTATCATGATTCTACCATCCCCCCTCCCCAAAATATCTCCCTCTTTTTAGACTATTTAAAGTTATGGTCATATGCACACCTGTATGTACATACACATTTTACTCACATATATACTCATACATATACATACCCAAATACATGCATACAAATACACACATATACATATGTTGCACACACACACACACACACACACACACACACACACACACACACACACACACACACACGCCCGCACACACAGTAACACACACCTGTATATGTATTTTGGGAAAAGAAAAAAAAAAAAAAACACTACATTTCTCTTCTTAACATTTCTTCTACGTTGGTTTCAATATCAATCTTAAGCAATTTTCCATTTTTCAGTTTGGCGAGTATTTTGCCGTTGGTTGACCATGCTGCTAAAGTGGCTGAGTGTTCACTGGCCTTTTTTAACAGTCTGTAGTTGGCCTGAGTCAGGTCTTCGCCGATGGAGATGCCAGACTGTTTCAGTTTTCGGCGGTTGTGGAGTACTTCCTCCCTCAGTCTCCTGGAGTGAAAGCGGACGAGGATCGGGCGGGGCCTTGCTCCACCCCTCCTACCTGAGCGATGAGCTATTTCAATGTCACTGTTTTTCACCTCCACACCCACCTTTTCTTTGAAGACAGCCACACATTTTTTAACACAGTCATTCACCAGCTCCTCTCCACCAGCCTCTGAGACACCGTACACACGAAGATTCCACTGGCGGCCATGTTGTTCGTTATCGTTTAATTCACGTTTAAGTCCTGTATACCCCCTCTCATACTGTTCTAATTTTCCTTTCAGTTCTTTATTCTCTTCCTTCAGTTGTTGACTTTCACTCCTGAGTTTTTGTCCTTTTCCGTCTGCAAATCAAACATGTCGCTTTCTAGTTTGTCGATTCTGTTTGTCAGTCTAGACACAACACTGTTCATTTCTTCTCTCAAGCTTTGAAAGTCCTCTTTGGTCACTAAGTTTTGGAGTTGATTCTTAAACTCCTCTTTGGTCACTATGTTTTGGAGTTGATTCTTAATTTCGTCTAGGGCTTTCTGCACCCTCCATTTCTTCTAGAATAACTTCAGTTTCTTTCTTCTGTTTTTTCAAATTTTGCCGTGATTTGCTTTGAGATACTGAGGCGGGAACGGGACTGTTGCCAGAGTCACTTGCTGATGACGTGGAGGAGGATTTCTTTTGCTACTTCTTTGGCCTTGAAGAAATTTAGTGATGGGGCGACTTGACATTCTCTCGCTAGCATCAGTTAGTCTCTTCCTACATGTTTTTTTTTTCCCCTCTTCCTCTCTCCCCTCCCTCTCTCTCAAACCGCAATATAAGAAAATATTTCCTGGCACTTTTACAGAGTGTTCCGTTACGTTAATCAATCTGAAGAACACATATTACTTTACTGTCAACAACATGAGAGGCAAACACATTTTTTGAAGTACGTCTCCATGAAACACTCAAGGCCTACACACACATCATCTTGCACTGCCTGCGCCCAACCTCACCTGGTACGGAATATTAAGCCATGACACCTACGTGTTCACGCTCTTCTCGCGTTGATCAGTTTTCGTTTTCGGCCTCGATCTGGATGAAAGGTTTCTTTTGAAATTATATGAAAGAAAAAAAAAATACACAACTTAAAGACTTTTTTTAACTTGAAGGAATCCATGAAGACAGTGATATGTTACATTTTGCAAACAAAGTGGTAGTCCCAGTTTTTCACAAAGTGGAGGTAGAGAGCACTTCAGCAGAGCGCACAAAAACACGTCTGATCCGCAGGTGAGCGACGGTCCGAGTCCGCGTTACACTCTTTTTGTGGTTAGGCATGTTTACGTTTTGGTAATGAGTGATCCAAGTAGGAGATATAAACACAATGCCAGTTAGTACACACCACTTAACGGCTCCGTAGATTTCCCCTCAAATCTACCACGTGTCTTCACAAGACAGTCGGCTTCACAAGCCAGCAAAACTCTCAGTATACTAACTGAATGTGGATTTATCCACCGATCATCCCAACACACCACAAGATCAACGTGTTTACACTTTAGACACAACAGGCTTCACCTGCCCTGAAATCGTTGGTTCAACACCACTAACTGTGAACTGCTCCACCCGAACTTGTGTGTACGTCTACACACGCCTAGTTGTTCGAATCCAGACCATAGCTCTCTCCACAGAGCTACAACGGATCTATACAGATCTAATCTTACGCACGCAGTTTTGCTCTCTCAGCACAAACCACCTACAGCAATCCTAGCGACTCGACCACTGATGACTTTACCATGTGTAAAAATCGTTCAACACACCTGTTGAACCCTCTATGTTAGAAGAGTATACCACGCAACCACGTATACTGCAGGGTAATGAGCTGCCTAGTCTCTCTACTAATACCCAGTTAGTACACCAAGACTAAAGTTATAGACTAAATACATTCTCTGTACTAATACATAATTTGTACACCGAGTTTTATGTGTGCGTCTAGCAACAGTGTTCTAGATCCACATCCAGATTATGACAACTCAGGCAAGCAAGACATGATTTACGTACTGCTGCAAATAATTAAGCATATGAACGATCTGGTGACGATTGTAGCGCTGGATGTTAAATTAATGATGATGATGATGGACCCTCCAGCCTCCCACTAATGGAAAAGCGTGCAGAGTGTGTTGGTGGTTGGAGCCCCCAATATGTCTCAACGTTAGGGCACTGTGGATGGTGCAGTGCAGTGGCTCCATTTATACATGTCTGAGGGCTATTGTATTTTTGCCACTGTGTTGTTAACATGGTTCTTTAGACACCAACCACCGTTTCCCACTCTACATCTTTTCTTCCAAGGAAAATAAAACAAAAGAGTGAGTAAGGAAACAAAATTATTATTGAATCAAAAGAATCTTTGTGATGATGATGATGATGATGATGATGATTATGATGGATTAAACAATACACAACACAATGCTCACGGTACAGGAACTAGACACCAGGCATACAATACAAACGTATAATATATACTGCTTAGCTAGTGACGACTTTTCTCTTTGACTTGTAGCGTTCAGAGGATTGACAAGTGTCACAGGATTCACGACTCACAGATGATGACAGTAATGTTCACAAGCATTGAAATGATGGCACGTGCATCTTGAAGACAATGGTACGACAGAATATAAAAACCGTCCTAAAACAATGTCCCTCCAGAGAGCTCGAAGAAAAACAGCACTAACAAACCTTGAAGAACTCAAATTACAATATTGATAGTCCAGCACACATCCAGAATAGAACAGACACTGACAGAAGGAATAAAGTGTAGATAAAACAGTTTTTGCACAACAAGAAAACTTGGTCGGCTTCACTCGTCAGATGTACATGATGATGATTCGACGCAGGATACTAAAAAGACTTGTTGCACAATTCCCAAACCAAATTAGATAGGCTGTAGCCGAGACGTGGCAGCTTAATTAATGTAAATCCACAAATACAGTAGGTAAATGGGGCACACAGAATAGGCTTCTACTCTGTGTCAGCGTAGTGATGTTGTAGACGAAACTCACATCCAATCGTGCGGCTCCAACAAAAGCAAATCCATTAAAAAAAAAAAAAAAAACACTGATATGACACGAAAACACTGTGGCTAAAATTTCCTGAGTATGACGTTCGTCAGTTGGAGACGCTTCGTAGAACGTGAGAATGAAGAAGTTGAAGAGGATGATCAATTAGGAAAATACGTAGATCATAACAGCAGCAAGGGCAAAAGGCAAAACCAAACCTCAAACATCCTGCGATGTCCCGAAAGAATATTTGCAACAGCGTTGAAAACAATGTCTTGTTGTCAGAAAGTATTATGGAGGACTGTTATATATCACTACGTAGTGTTATTTCATTACCCAGCAGCCTAACGACTATAATAGAGACTTTCACCTGGCATGGCAGTCTATAAAATAATAAAGTAGCATTATTTGAAATATTTAGCATTATATTCTATATGGTGTCACGTGATAAGTTTGTGACTCTCTCTCTCTCTCTCTCTCTCTCTCTCTCTCTCTCTCTCTCTCTCTCTCTCTCTCTCTCTCTCGTCATTTTGCTTCTTTTTTCTTGTGGTATTGAGAATTGTGATAAGGAAGTTGATGCCATTGAGTTCCCAAAAAAACCTCTCATCCATCAAAGTCTGCAACGCTAACGACGGCTCCACAGTGATCGGTGACATGCGCCACATAAAATGTTTAATGTTTGTGTGGAGCTGGGGATGGAGGAAAAGGATTGTCAGCACTGATCGCCAGTCTCCTGCATAGTACAACGTACACAGGTACTCAAGAGACCATAGCTGTAAATTAGTTAAAATCTCCAATTCATGTCATAATGACCAGTGGTCAGTAGCACTGACCACTAGTCATCTGCATTGTACAAGCTAAGGTACACAGGTACTCAAGAGAGTCTAGCTGTAAAATAAATAAAGGAGGCAAACCCGGATGAAGCAACAGCGGTACTTGGTCACGACGACACGTGGTCACAACGACATTTCCTCACAACTATGCTTTTGGTCACATTGGCACTTGGTCGCATTGGCATGTAGCCGTCTTCCTTTCCCATGCATGCACTAGCGTACTCACACACCCGAATATTGACCTAGGCGTGTAAGCTAGCGCGAGAAATGTCAATACACATCTGTTAGTGAACCAGGGTGTGTGTGTGGGGGGGGGGGGGGGGGGGGGGGGGGAGTAGTAGGTCTATCTATTGAGAAGAGTCTAGAACTACACTACATCTAAACCCAACTGACTGTATATAGGAAATGGGAGAGGGGGAGTAAATATGCATGCTAACCCAAATTTTCTTTTAAAGGCGAGTGTGTGCGTGTTGGGAAAAGGCAGAGAAAAACCCTGAATAACCCTCTTTTGTTTGAAGGGTGGGGTGGGTTGGAGGAAGATTCCAAATAGTCCTAGACTGACCCTTTGGGGAGGTGATTCGGTGAGTGTCGCTCGACGAGTGCAGACGTGTTTTGCTTCGCTCTCTACCGTCCGAATCTGAGTTGTGAACTCAGTCGCACGCTTTTCCCTATCTATGTATGGTTTGCCACCACTGTACATATGCATACACACTGCACAAGCCCACTCACTCACGCACAAACACGCTCTCACACGCACGCACGTACGCGCGCGCGCGCGCGCGCGCGCGCGCGCGCGCGCACACACACACACACACACACACACACACACACACACTACTAACTAACTAACTAACACGAATGAACATGCACATAAGCACACCTCCCACCCCCACCCCCCACCCCACCTCCCACACACATACACTTATTATCTCGCTTCTTAGCTTTCCTCATATCTCCTTTTCAGACCCCCTTTTCGCTATAAGAGTACCATCTTTGGGGAATAGACCAATTTCCGAGATTATATGTGACCCTCGTCTAAGTCTCCTGTATACGTTTGTCATATTTCCTAGGATCGTCCTCGCAATCTTTTTCGCCCTTCATCAAGGATGATTACCGGGAATATTAAGTTTCAGGAGCGACAATGATGGGTATTATTATGATCATAACTACTTTCCACAGTCGCCATACTCTCTCTTCGTTTGTTGTGAATTTTTGAAGCTGCTGTAAGCCGATCCTCTTTTTTTTGTATGTCTGTCTGTCAATCTGTCTTTGAAAAAAAATCTGAGGTAAAAAATGATTGTCTTTTGCTTCATTTAAAGTTGTTTGCGTTGAATAAGCAGCACATTACCAGCGTGAGAGTGCCAATACACACCACACATTAGAACATTAACAAACCTAGACACTTCGTATCAAGCGCTAAAACACTAAAATCAGCAACAAAAAAAGTGTCCATTTGTAAGAAAACATACAGACTATGCATGGTGTATAAGAGACTGGTCGGAGACAAAAAAAAAAAAAAAAAACCTTTAGGGAAGTGGGGCAATAAATCCAGGCTAGCCCAAACTTATCCCCTGGGAGGTAAGTTGCAACTAGGGGGTGGGTGTAAGTTCTAACTAGCCCTAGAATGACCCCCGGGGATAAAAGAAGGCTAACCCAGACATACCACGGGGTACGTTCCAGAGGGGGGTAAGAACGGGCTGTTACGCCGGTTCCTCGCCCGACCAAAGCTCAGACAGTGGCTTCGTGGGAATGCTGGGGGGTCTTTCAGTACAAAAACTCCTTGGCCTTCTGAAAGTTCTGTGCTAGATCCTCTTTTCTTTCACTCTCTGTAACCCTGCCATGCGTGCGCGCATGCGCACGTGTGTGTGTGTGTGTGTGTGTGTGTGTGTGTGTGTGTGTGTGTGTGTACGCGCGCGTTTGTGTGTGCGCGCGCGCGCGTGTGTCTCCGTGTGCATGTGCATCTGTGTGTGTGTGTGTGTGTGTGTGTGTGTGTGTGTGTGTGTGTGAAATATTGTCTACTGTTTTTCTGCCTTTGTGGAGACCATTCTCCTTGTTTTTGTTCTGTAAAATCTTGCATCAAACTTTTTGTCTTTCATAGCAGTTTATGACATGGAAGCTTTTTATTGTTACTGTTATATTGTTGTTGTTGTTGTTTGTTATTGTCGTTGTTGCTGCTGCTGCTGCTGCTTTGTCATTGTAGTTGCTATTGTTTTTGTTATCTGGCCGTTAGTGAAAACTGTGCACATTGTCATGAGTGGGCACTTGCTGTCTGTTCAGTAGTGTCTTCTTTTCGTCGTACGTTTCTGTGGCACTGGAAGTTTCTTTTTTTCATTTTCCACTGTTTTCCCCCATTGACCTTGGAGTGTAAATCAAAGGGAAATGTCTGACGCTCTCAACAAGTCCTGCTTCAAAAACCTTCAGATGTCAATGGTTTATGATGGAGGAAAATCTGAAATGAGGCATGGTGCTCAGTGTTGAACTCTTAAGCGATCAAAGCTAAGTGAATTTTCGTTATTTTATTCGTTTGTGTCTTACCCGAAGAAGACACGTGTTGTGTTTTGTCTTGTGACTCGTTTGTCCACGTTTCTCTGGGCGGTTCGCTAACATGCAAATAAGATTTGTTCAGATTTCCGCATGCAGTCGTCTTACTTTGCAACTAGATCTTGTTTTGTGATGTCATGTTTGTTTGTTTTGTTTTTGTTTGTTTTCATTGTTGTGAGTTTGACAGCACTGAAAAGTCAGATTCAACGTAAGTTAAGTGCAGGCTGAATTCTCTAAACAAATCTTTAACATGTTAAGAACTATATCCGCCAAACATAAACAAAAAAAAATCACAAGACAAAACACGACGCTTATGGACCCCAACGGTCTTCTTCAGGCAAGATAAACAACACTCAGGACAACAAAAATAAAGAACGAACTTGAAGAAGACCTAAGAGGTCGAAATGAATTGTGTTTTTGTCTTGTAGTTCGTTTGTTCATGTTTGTCAGACATAGTACATAACATTTTTAAGATTAGCCCTGGAAAAAGACCGTGTGTGGTTGGCTGGGCTCTGGTGAATAAAACTTGAACTCGAGGGGGAATGTGAGTGAGAGGTTCTATGGAAGCCATGATGTTGACGTCACTCACGTGCAAAAGCCTTTTAGAACCAGCTAAGATCAGAAACGCTCATTACCCCCAAACAGAGAAACTGTGTCAGGTGCAAAAGTTATCACTTGCAAAAAGTGGACAGAATGTTAATAGACATAGACACTTCTAAGACATTAACACATGAACATTTCACAAAAACGGAAATTGCTTGTCGGGTGCAAAAGTTATTACTAAAGCAAAATGGACAGAATTGTAGAGATACATGAAACGAGAAAACAATTTAAACATTTCACAGGGGTTAACGTTTACACACACATTAACTGATATTAATAGCTCTTTCATTCACAGAATCAGAGTTACAGAAAGATAATTCTGTGAAATAATGACATCGATGCATAGGCACACACAAACACACAGACACAGACACACAACACACACAGACACAGACACAGACACACACACACACACACACACACACACACACACACACACACACACACACACACGCACGCACGCACGCACACACACGCGATCGCGCGCATGCACGCGCGCACGCACACACGCACACCAATCATTTAACTTCTTTTTTTTTTTTTTTAGGGATTTCTGCCATTCAAATCATTCACAGTCTAGAAATACATGAGCTACCCCTTACCTGATGCGACATGTCAGGCCTTTGCATTCACCTGTGACCCCATCTTTGCGCCAGGTAGTTTCCCCAAAATAGTCCCACTCCTTTCATTTTAATCTGTCTACATGGAACCTCTTGGTATGTACCTTGATGGGCACAAGGAAGATAAATCAACTTTCAGACGCAATAGAATTTCTCAAAACAATGTAATTGTGCCAGTCTATAAATACTCGACACCTTCAGTCAGGCTTTGGCGCACTCATTTTTGGTGCGCAGCCAGCATCTTCAGCAGCTGCTGGCGCCATGGAAGGCTAGTAGAAGAAGCAGGTCTGACCCTGCGATTTTCTGAGCAGAAACAGCAGAGGAATGACGTGAATGTCCCTGATAGCGGCTCACTGGGTACTGAACTACAACAACTTTCGACAACAATAGAGGTGTGCCCCCAAGTAAACCAATAACAAACACAAATCACACAACAATAGAGGTGTGCCACCAAGTAAACAGCTGGACGATATTCGGCATTGAAAAAGTGGCGTTTAGCACAAACTGGACGTGAGGCTATAGTAGGCGCTAGTAGAAACACTTTTGAAAACTGCAGTACAGGTGAAACTAGGTGAATTCCTTTACTGACACTACATCCATCCCCATCCCCACCCTTCCTCTTCAGGTATCTTGGGCGCGGTATCTGCTGAATATATATATGGCATGATTTATTCTGTCTGAGACCTGGACAGAACGTTTGCGAGATCGCTTGCTTGTGCTCATGAAGACTCAATGTGGGTATGTATCCTCACAGGAACAGAGCCCTAGCCCTACATGTCTAAGAATTCCTGTAATTCCAAGACTGAAGTTGGGTTAGATTTTATTTTCTATGTAGTGAATTAATGACCTACTCTGAGGTATTTTGAAGGCAAATTGTCTAAATGGGCTCAAAATATTCTTTGTTTTTAACCAATTTTTTTTTCCCATGTAGAAGAGGTAAGTGGCTGTCTGTTTGTTCTTTCTCTTCTCTGTTTGAATGTCATTTGTCCTGAATGAAGAAGGCCCAATAGGTCGAAACGAGTTGTGTTTATTTGTAATTTGTTTGTTCCTTCATTTGGCGGTCCACCTTTTCTGCTTTTGTTCTTGTTTCAGTTTTCCCCCAACAGTCATCTCACATGCTCGAGAAAGCCAATTTCTTGGAATCCTTCTTGAACGTCTAACCATCAGATCTGCTGTTTGGATTGTGTTGAACATTCCCATCAAGTAACCAAGATGA
>JADBJO010013652.1:25000-37500 GCA_016801955.1 Conus betulinus
TCTTCACCCTCAGGTGACATTACACAAAAAAAATGCTTGTGAGAGATTCTTTAAAGTGTTGAGTGTTTATGAGTAAATGTAAATTAATGCCATACTTAAGTTTTGGATTCTACAAACACCAATAATCTCAACATTACCAACAACTATCAAAGAAAAATACCAACAGAACTAGAATGCAAAGTTTCTGAAAACAGCTTAAGAAGATCAAGATCATTAACTATTTTCTGTAATGTTATCGGATTTCGATTGTTGAGCGCAGTGCCTCCATTTATGAGCATTTGAGTTTTGATGGCAGGACAGTCAGAAGCAAATGATTCGTAGAAATTTGACTCCCACAAACACAAATAATATCTTTACAAAATTATTTCTTCAGAGCATTTAGACGAATCTTAAACATCAAAGACGTAATTGATCTGGATTTGATTTGACTTAAACTCTTAATTATTATATCCGAATGCAGTGTATTACAAGCTTTTACACAATTATGTGAATATTTTATATCTAAGGTCTTCAACTTGTCAACAAAATTATCCTTTGCTAGCTTTTCAAAGTATCTATATTATTCATGTAGATCTAGCTTAACATTAAGTTTAATTGTCCATGTAGCATTGCGTGCTGCACTCTTAGGTGCTTGATCTACCTGTTCATTAGAGAGAATTCCACAGTGAGATGGAATCCAATAAAAAGTAACACTAATATTTTTGCTTGCTAAGTGATGCATTAAGTGCTTGATTTCGTATATCATTTCAACCCGTGTGTCTTGGTATTTTGACCTCTGATAGCATATAATACTGATTTTGAGTCCACACAAAATAATATTTTGCCTGCATTTAAACGTAGCTCTTTAATGTGATGTAACGCCATTAAAATGGCTATTAATTCAGCAGTGAAAATGGAATAATGTCTACCAATATTATAACGTTTTAATGTTTTCAAGAAAGGAATAAAAAAATGCTGATCCTGCACTGCCATTTTCTATTACAGACCCGTCTGTGTAAATCTTGATATAGTCAGTGTACTTGTTTTTCAACGCTTATGTTTACTAAATTTTTCAAGATATTTGGAGATTGATTTTTTGTTTAAATTTGTATAATCAATATCAAAATCAGGTTTAATATGCTCCCACGGTGGTGCTACTGGTGAAACAGGTGGCTTAGTGGCTATTTCTTTGTGTTTTAATTCTTTAGAATTGATTATGTCGGTGGCATAAGAATTGATTGATTGTAAAGAGTGTATTGTTTTAGCTCTTTTAGCAAAATCTTTCGCGGAGTCTAATCTAATTTCTTCCTTACAAAATGTATCAAAAGCAAAAGACTTTATTATAAATTTAGCGCAAGAATTTTTCCTATTGTCATCATCCAGAGGAAGAACACCCGCTTCTTTGTAGGATCCTAGATTGGAAGCATGTATTAGTACCCCAAGTGCCAGTTTAAGAGCTTTGCAGTCTATACTTTGAAGTTTGGATAATAGGTGCTTGGGAGCATTAAAGAAAACTTCTTGGGCATATATTAAACGAGATCGAACAAGTGAGTTTGCAAGACATAAAAGTGCTTTAGTATCTGACCCCAACGTTGTTTACTTATAATTTTGAGAAAATTTAATGCTTTTCGTGCTTTGTCAAGTATATGATTTACATGCTGATTCCAGGTAAGTTTTTGATGAGAGATAAACACCTAGAAACTTAACACTTTGCACAAACTTTAGGGCAATTCCATTAATGCTAAATATAGTCATTTTTTTGGGTTATAACCTGAGTTTAAAAGGGCCATGTTTTGTTTTTTCTAAAGATAGTGATAAACCATTTTTCTTTCATAAAATCAGTGATTTTATCTAGTTCCTTTTGGTAAACTTTTTTTGTATAGTTTAATGCTCTAGTGAATGTATTGCGTTTCATTGTTACCTTCATCCACATGCATACTTCGTCAGCATACTGGACCAAAACTGAATCGTTTGATAATCTCTTTGGGAGATCGGCTATGAGTAGATTAAAAAAAAACAGGAGAAATTACTGAACCTTGAGGTAATCCCATCTGAAGTTCTCTGGGGTTCGAGTACGTTTTTCCTACTCTTACTTGTATGAAACGATGTGAAAGGAAATTTTTAATGTAGTTATACATATTACCATTAATATTGTTTTCCTTAAGCTTTTGCAATAATTTGTAGTGTCATACTTGATCATAAGCTTTCTTAACGTCAAAAAAAGTTGCAAAGATATTTTTCCGCCCCGCGAACTGCTGTTTGATTTGTGTTGTTAGTTTCACTAGATGTTCTGTAGTTGATCGGCCTTTCCGAAAGCCTGCTTGATTCGGGGGTATAATGCACTGTTTTTTCGCAGAAGTGGACTAATCTGTTTAATATTACTTTCTCCATAAGTTTGCTAACGTGTGATGTTAACGAGAGGGGTCGATAACTGCTTCTCTATCTGCTTTTGGCTTTCCCTGCTTATGTATAGGAATAACAATTGATCGCTTCCATACAGAAGGCATTTCCCCTTTACTCCAACATCGTTGTATGAATATATGTAAAAACCGGATAACATTGTAAGGTAAGCGTTATAACATTTCAGAAGATATTCCATCTAATCCAACAGATGTTTTTGCTTTACTCATATGTAGAATACATTCTTTTACTTCCTCAAATGATATTTCAGTATTACATAGGTTTTCCTTGTGGACTCATTATCATCATGATTTGATATTGTTTTACTTCGCTCTTCATTTTCTCTATAGTCTTTACTTTCAGTTGACAAACCTGCATTTCTACTATAGCTGGCAAACATCTCTGCAAATGCTTCTGCCTTTTCATTATTAGTGGGTAGATCTGAGTTTCTCTCTAATTTTATGGGATATTGTGGTAAATTAATTCCGTTCTTCATGGTTTTCATTTTTTCCCAGACTTTTTGCATATCTTTATGACTGTAGATTTCATAATACAAAAAGAAGACCAGTATTGTCTCTTGGCCTGGGCGTTTAACTCTATTTGATTTATTTTTTGCCTTGTTTGCCTCTTGATGGTTCGGGGTAGAATTTTCTTGTATGTATATTCTAAATTTCTCCCATTTTTCGCTATTTGTCTTTTCACAGTCGTCATTCCACCAGATATTTCCAGAGTGTTTATGTGATTTCTTTGTCTTAAGCATGGGTATAGAGTCATTTGCAGCATCTAGGACTGCCTTGGTAAATGAAATTTAAAGATCATTGATATTTTTATCATGCATATCCTCAACATAAAACTTGGACATACTTGCTGACAATTTATCCCAATTAGCAAATTTATAATTGTACTTTGGGGCTTTATCCTCAGTTAGATCTGTAATTGTTGTGCTTGTAATTTCAAAACTGGTTATAATCGGAATGTGATCACTATTTAAGCAATGATCCAGTGTGTTCCACTCACAAATGGGAGCTAGATCAAGTGAAACCAGAGTTAAATCAATTGCCATAGCTCTATGATTAGGGTTATCGGGGATTCGTGTCACTCGACCATCGTTTAATAGATAAAATGATGAATCTACAAATTCTCTATAAACGATTGCTTGTAATATGGTCACAGTTCTTCTCCCAAAAGGGGCATGTGCATTAAAATCTCCTGTTATTAGCGCTTTTTTGCCTTTATCTGCCTGAAGCATACGGATCCATTCAGTGTTGTTATCATCTGGACCTTTTGGTAAATACACTGATAAGATAGTTAGCAGAATCTTATCAAATTGTACTGTCACAGCACAAGAGTGAATTGTGGAAATATCTGATGGAATAGGATTAGGGCACAGTGTGTAATTTACCCCTTCATATATATAAATAGCTGTATTGATTTTCCCGTTTGTGTGTCTTTTTTTGATAGATGGGAGGGAAGTAATAATTTTCTAACTTGGGTAGCTTATCTTTCTTTACATTAATGACTGGAGGCTTAAGACATGATATTCATGATTTGCGAGATGTTGGACTAAATGTTCATTATTAGAAATTATTGATCTACAGTTCCATTGAAAAACACTAAAGTTGTTTCCTTGTGTCATGTTCTAAAACTAACATTCAAATTATATGGAGGGAAAAAGAAATCATTAATAATTAATGAGAAAAATGTCAAGAACAATCTTGGTCAGAATACACGTATACATGGAGGTGCTTAAAAATCAATCAAAATGAACAGAGATAACACAGCAGTTGCATCAGGTGGCTTGGTCGTCGTGGGCCCGTCAATAGGATTCCCAGTCCAGGGCACTGAAAGGGTTGAACCAACTGGGGGCACGTGGAGCTGGAAAGTCGTAGTATGTTTCCCTGTTGCCCCGTCGTCGTCGGGAGGGCCGCTTTGGGGTCTCCCACACCAGACTCCTCACGTGCCGTCCAATGTTTCCTGCAAGCAGGCTAGAGCCCTTTTTTGAAGGTGAATTTTGTCATGAAGGTGGTCAAATCTTATGTTATCATTGTCAATGAAACTGATGTTTTTGAGTTCAAAGAGGTCAGACGTGATTTTTGCATTAAACAGCTGTCTGTTCACTTTCTAATTTCTTGTCCAGCACTTCTGTTGCTTTGCTGATAACTAACTTCACTTTCTGGTGTTTTTTCCGCTACTGATTTCATTGTCTGTACGAAATTCTTACTGATTTTTTCTGCCTCTTCTACCTTCAAGTCATTGACTCCACAATGTACTACGACACAGTCAGGCATTTCCTCTGTATCAATCTCTTCTAGGCATTGTTTGACAGCTGATACATTGTGCTGTTTAAGTTTGGAGACCTTGAAATCATAGGAATACCCAAGTCTTTTTTCCTTGAACTCCGTTTGCAACAGAATCATGGATGACAAGTACTGTTGGATAGTCCTGACCTTCGTCAACTTTCACTTTTGTTTTTCTAGATTCACTGTGATCTTTTCTATTCCTCTCAGGCACATTGACGTCACCCTTCCTTGCGTAATTCGATCATCCGTCATGTTGACTAATAGGATCGATGTCATTATTCGCTTTTGGTCTTGTTTTAGACAAAGATTTTTTACCATTTTCACAACAATCTGGTGAATGCAAAGGCCTGACATGTCGCGTCAGGTAAGGGTAGCTCATGTATTTCTAGACTGTGAATGATTTGAATGGCAGAAATCCCTAAAAAAAAAAAAAAAAGAAGAAGAAGAAGTTAAATGATTGGTGTGCGTGTGTGCGTGCGCGCGTGCATGCGCGCGATCGCGTGTGTGTGCGTGCGTGCGTGTGTGTGTGTGTGTGTGTGTGTGTGTGTGTGTGTGTGTGTGAGTGTGTGTGTGTGTGTGTGTGTGTGTGTGTGTCTGTGTCTGTGTCTGTGTGTGTTTGTGTGTCTGTGTCTGTGTGTTTGTGTGTGCCTATGCATCGATGTCATTATTTCACAGAATTATCTTTCTGTAACTCTGATTCTGTGAATGAAAGAGGTATTAATATCAGATAATGTGTGTGTAAATGTTAACCCCCTGTGAAATGTGTCAATTGTTTTCTCGTTTCATGTATCTCTACAATTCTGTCCATTTTGCTTTAGTAATAACTTTTGCACCCGACAAGCAATTTCCGTTTTTGTGAAATGTTCATTTGTTAATGTCTTAGAAGTGTCTATATGTCTATTAACATTCTGTCCACTTTTTGCAAGTGATACCTCTTGCACCTGACACAGTTTCTCTGTTTGGGGGTAATGAAGTGTTTCTGATCTTAGCTGGTTCTAAAAGGCTTTTGTACGTGAGTGACGTCAACATCATGGCTTCCATAGAACCTCTCACTCACATTCCCCCTCCAGTTCAAGTTTTATTCACCAGAGCCCAGCCAACCACACACGGTCTTTCCAGGGCTAATCTTAAAAATGTTATGTACTATGTCTGACAAACATGAACAAACGAACTACAAGACAAAAAACACAATTCATTTCGACCTCTTAGGTCTTCTTCAAGTTCGTTCTTTATTTTTGTTGTCCTGAGTGTTGTTTATCTTGCCTGAAGAAGACCGTTGGCGTCCATAAGCGTCGTGTTTTGTCTTGTGATTTTTTTTTTTTGTTCATGTTTGGCGGATATAGTTCTTAACATGTTAAAGATTTGTTTAGAATTCAGCCTGCACTTAACTTACGTTGAATCTGACTTTTCAGTGCTGTCAAACTCACAACAATGAAAACAAACAAAACAAAACAAACATGACATCACAAAACAAGATCTAGTTGCAAAGTGAGACGACTGCATGCGGAAATCTGAACAAATCTTATTTGCATGTTAGCGAACCGCCCAGAGAAACGTGGACAAACGAGTCACAAGACAAAACACAACACGTGTCTTCTTCGGGTAAGACACAAACGAATAAAATAACGAAAATTCACTTAGCTTTGATCGCTTAAGAGTTCAACACTGAGCACCATGCCTCATTTCAGATTTCCCTTCATCATAAACCATTGACATCTGAAGGTTTTTGAAGCAGGACTTGTTGAGTGCGTCAGACATTTCCCTTTGATTTACACTCCAAGGTCAATGGGGGAAAACAGTGGAAAATGAAACAAGAAACTTCCAGTGCCACAGAAACGTACGACGAAAAGAAGACACTGCTGAATGGACAGCAAGTGCCCACTCATGACAATGTGCGCAGTTTTCACTAACGGCCAGATAACAACAACAATAGCAACTACAATGACAAAGCAGCAGCAGCAGCAGCAACAACAACAACATAACAACAACAACAACAACAACAATATAACAGTAACAATAAAAAGCTTCCATGTCATAAACTGCTATGAAAGACAAAAAAGTTTGATGCAAGATTTTACAGAACAAAAACAAGGAGAATGGTCTCCACAAAGGCAGAAAAACAGTAGACAATATTTCACACACACACACACACACACACACACACACATACACACACACACACACACACACACACACGTGCGCATGCGCGCACGCATGGCAGGGTTACAGAGAGTGAAAGAAAAAGAGGATCTCACACAGAACTTTCAGAAGGCCAAGGAGCGTTTGTACTGAAAGACCCACAGAATTCCCACGAAGCCACTGTCTGAGCTTTGGTCGGGCGAAGAACCGGTGTAACAGCCCATCTTACCCCCCTCTGGAACGTATCCCAGGGTAAGTCTGGGCTAGCCTTCTTTTATCCCCGGGGGTCATTCTAGGGCTAGTTAGAACTTACACCCCCCCCCCCCCTCAGTTGCAACTTACCTCCCAGGGGATAAGTTTGTGCTAGCCTGGATTTATCGCCCCACTTCCCAAAGGATATTTTTTTTCTTTCTTTTTGTCTCCAACCAGTCTCTTTTACACCATGCATAGTCTGTATGTTGTCTACAACAACAATGGACACATTTTGCTGATTTTAGTGTTTTAGCGCTGATACAAAGTGTCTAGGTTTGTTAATGTTCTAATGTTTGGTGTATTGGCACTCTTACGCTGGTAATGTGCTGCTTATTCAACGCAAACAACTTAAATGAAGCAAAAGACTTAATCACTTTTTTCCCTCAGTTTTTTTTTTGAAAGACAGACTGACAGACAGACATACAAAAAAAGAGGATCGGCTTATAGCAGCTTTAAAAATTCACAACAAACGAAGAGAGGTATGGCGACTGTGGAAAGTAGTTACGATCATAATGGTACCCATCACTGTCGCTCCTGAACTTAATATTCCTGGTAATCATCCTTGAAGAAGAAGGGCGAAAAAGAATGCGAGGACGATCCTAGGAAAGATGACAAACGTATACAGGAGACTAAGACGAGGGTCACATATAATGTCGGAAATTGGTCTATTCCCCAAAGATGGTACCCTTATAGCGAAAAGGGGGTCTGAAAAGGAGACATGAGGAAAGCCAAGAAGCGAGATAATAAGTATATGTGTGTGGAGGTGGGGTGGGGGGCGGGGGTGGCAGGTGTGCGTCTGTCTATGTTTCATTCGTGTTTGTGTGTGTGTGTGTGTGTGTGTGTGTGTGTGTGAGCGTGTTTGTGCGTGAGTGAGTGGGCTTGTGCAGTGTGTATGCATATGTACAGTGGTGGCAAGCCATACATAGGGAAAAGCGTGCGACTGAGTTCACAGCTCAGATTCGGACGCTAGAGAGCGAAGCAAAACACGTCTGCACTCGTCGAGCGACACTCACCGAATCACCTCCCCAAAGGGTCAGTCTAGGACTATTTGGAATCTTCCTCCAACCCACCCCACCCTTCAAACAAGAGAGGGTTATTCAGGGTTTTTCCTCTGCCTTTCCCAACACGCACACCCACCTTTAAAAGAAAATTTGGGTTAGCATGCATATTTTACTCCCCCTCTCCCATTTCCTATAAACAGTCAGTTGGGTTTAGATGTAGTTTAGTTCTAGACTCTTCTCAATAGATAGACCCTACTACTCCCCCCCCCTCCCCCCCCCCCCCCCCCCCCCCCCCCACACACACACACACACACACACCCCTGGTTCACTAACAGATATGTATTAACCATTTCTCGCGCTAGCTTACACGCCTAGGTCAATATTCGGGTGTGTGAGTACGCTAGTGCATGCATGGGAAAGGAAGACGGCTACATGCCAATGCGACCAAGTGCCAATGCGACCAAGCATAGCTGTGAGGAAATGTCGTTGTGACCACGTGTCGTCGTGACCAAGTACCGCTGTTGCTTCATCCGGGTTTGCCTCCTTTATTATTTTACAGCTAGAGTCTCTTGAGTACCTGTGTACCTTAGCTTGTACAATGCAGATGACTAGTGGTCAGTGCCACTGACCACTGGTCATTATGACATAAATGGGAGATTTTAACTGTCTCCTGAGTGCTTGTGTACCTTGAACAATGTAGATTACTAGTGGTCAGTGCCACTGACCACTGGTCATTATGACATAAATCGGAGATTTTAACTAATTTACAGCTAATTATGGTCTCATGAGTACCTGTGTACGTTGTACAATGCAGGAGACTGGCGATCAGTGCTGACAATCCTTTCCTCCATCTCCAGCTCCACCCAAACATTAAACATTTTATCTGGCCCATGTTACATACCGATCACTGTGGAGCCATCGTTAGCGTTGCAGACTTTGATGGATGAGAGGTTTTCGGAACTCAATGGCATCACCTTCCTTATCACAATTCTCAATAACCACAAGAAAAAAGAAACAAAATGACAAGAGAGAGAGAGAGAGAGAGAGAGAGAGAGAGAGAGAGAGAGAGAGAGAGAGATAGAGAGAGAGAAAGAGAGTCACACAAACTTATCACGTGCGTATTCTGAAGACGTCATTTTATTTCAGAATACCACGTAACTTACTTAGTTTGTCTGCGCGCTCTCCGCACCATAAAATAAGTCGTATCTATTTTCTTTCCAGGATGTGAAGCCGTGTTTGTAACACCATATAGAATATAATGTTAAATATTTCAAATAAGGCTACTTTATTATTTTATAGACCGCCATGCCAGGTGAAAGGCTCTATTATAGTCGTAGGCTGCCGGGAATGAAATAACACTACGTAGTGATATATAACAGTCCTCCATAATAGTTTCTGACAGCAAGACATTGTTTTCAACGCTGTTGCAAATATTCTTTTGGGACATCGCAGGATGTTTGAGGTTTGGTTTTGCCTTTTTGCCCTTGCTGCTGTTATGATCTACGTATTTTCCTAATTGATCATCCTCTTCATCTTCTTCATTCTCACGATCTACGAAGTGTCTCCAACCGACAAACGTCAAACTCAGGAACTATTAGCCACAGTGTTTTCGTGCCATATCAGTGTTTTTAATGGATTTGCTTTTGTTGGAGCCGCACGATTGGATGTGAGTTTCGTCTACAACATCACTACGCTGACACAGAGTAGAGGTCTATTCTGTGTGCCCCATTTACCTACTGTATTTGTGGATTTACATTAATTAAGCTGCCACGTCTCGGCTACAGCCTATCTAATTTGGTTTGGGCATTGTGCAACAAGTCTTCTTAGTATCCTGCGTCGAATCATCATCGTGTACATCTGACGAGTGAAGCCGACCAAGTTTTCTTGTTGTGCAAAACTGTTTTACCTACGCTTTATTCTTTGTGTCAGTGTCTGTTCTATTCTGGATCTGTGCTGGACTATCAATGTTGTAATTTGAGTTCTTCAAGGTTTGTTTGTGCTGTTTCTTCGAGCTCTGTGGAGGGACATTGTTTTAGGACGGTTTATATATTCTGTCGTACCATTGTCTTTTAGATCTACGTGCCATCATTTCAACGCTTGTGTACATTACTGTCATCATCTGTGACGTCGTGAATCATGTGACACTTCTCATTCGTCTGAACGCTACAAGATAAAGAGAAAAAGACATCACTAGCTAAGTAGTATATATCATATGTTTGTGTATGCGTGGTGTCTAGTCCCTGTTCATGGAGCATTGTGTTATGTATTGTTTAATCCATCATCATCATCATCATCATCATCATCATCATCATCACAAAGATTCTATTAATTCATTAATAATTTTGTTTCCTTACTCACTCTTTTGTTTTATTTCCTTGGAGGAAAAGATGGAGAGTGGGAAACTGGCTGGTGTCTAAAGAACCATGTTAACAACACAGTGGCAGAAAATATAATAGCCCTTAAACATGCATAAATGGAGCCACTGCACTACACACCATCCAGAGTGCCCTAACATTGAGACATATTGGGGGCTCGTCCGGGATCCAACCACCACCACACTCTGCAGGCTTTCTCCATTAGTGGGAGGTTGGAGGGTACATTATCATCGTCATTCGTTTAACATCCAGCGCTACAATCGTCACCAAATCTGTCATATAATTAATTATTTGCAGCAGTACGTAAATCATGTATTGCTCTGAGTTGACATAATCTAGATGTGGATCTAGAACACTGTTGCTAGACGCACACATATAAACTCGGTCTACTAATTATATATTAGTAGAGAGAATGTATTTAGTCTATAACTTTTAGTCTTGGTGTACTAACTGGATATTAGTAGAGAGACTAGGCAGCTCATTACCCTGCAGTATACGTGGTTGCATGGTATAGTCTTCTAACATAGAGGGTTCAACAGGTGTGTTGAACGATTTTTACACATGGTAAAGTCATCAGTGGTCGAGTCGCTAGGATTGCTGTAGGTGGTTTTTGCTGAGAGAGCAAAACTGCGTGCATAAGATTAGATCTGCATCGATCTGTTGTAGCTCTGTGGAGAGACCTATGGTCTGGATTCGAACAACTAGGCGTGTGTAGACGTACACACAGGTTTGGGTGGAGCAGTCCACAGTTAGTTGTGTTGAACCAACGATTTCTGGGCAGGTGAAGCCTGTTGTGTCTAAAGTGTAACACGTTGATCTTGTGGTGTGTCGGGATGATCAGTAGATAAATCCACATTCAGTTAGTATACCTGAGAGTTTGCTGGCTTGTGAAGCCGACTGTCTTGTGAAGACACGTGGTAGATTTGAGGGAAATCTACGGAGCCGTTAAGTGGTGTGTACTACTGGCATTGTGTATATATCTCCTACTTGGATCACTCGTTACTGAAACGTAAATATGCCTAACCTTAAAAAGAGTTTTTAACGCAGGCTCAGGTTTCGGAACAACATGTTCTGGAGGACTTTCTCAGATTCAGATCTGAAGGCGAAGCACTAAGTCTGCAGGAATCAGCACTTGCAGAATACACTAAGGAAGGTAGAGAGAAAGAGAGAGAGAGAGAAAGAGAAGAAAGAGTACTGAGAGAAAGGGAAGAGAGACGAAAGAGAGAGGAGAGAGACAGATAAGACACCACGAGTTAGAGGTGAGGAGGAT
This sequence comes from Conus betulinus, assembly GCA_016801955.1. Lineage (NCBI taxonomy): Eukaryota > Metazoa > Mollusca > Gastropoda > Neogastropoda > Conidae > Conus > Conus betulinus. Next base: position 36,717 of record JADBJO010013652.1, read on the forward strand.
TGATTCTCAGAGAGATGTAGCAACTGCCCAAAGTCACTCCCGTACCAATCAGCATGACGGTGCAGCTACAAACGCAAAAGTTAAGTTACCTTTCCTAGAGGACAAGGATGACTTGGAATAGTATCTGTCTCAATTTGAGAAGGTAGCCACCATCAGCCAGTGGGATGAGACAGTGTGGGGAGTGAGACTAGCACCGCTACTGAAAGGTAAGGCATGGGAGGCATAGGTATCCATAGCTCCAGCAGACTCTGCTGACTATTATGCTATCAAAAGAGCTCTCTTGAGCAAGTTCCAACTTAATGCTCCACGTACAGAAAAAAAAAAAGTTTTGCACAGAGCGAGCGCGTCAGAGATCTATGGGAAAAAATTGACCTCTGGTTAAATCGCTGGATAACGTTGTTACAGAAAACTCCAGTGAGTTTGCTGCAGACTCAGTTGGGAAGACTGGGACCACACAGTCGAGTTTCATCCATTTAATGGATGCGTCTCTGAGAGTGTTGCTTAAATTTCCTGACCAACACTGCAGGTGCCTGTATCTCCGGGCCTGGTTGACGCCTGGGATATATTATGAAAGGAAGCGTAGAGTACAGCCCTGTCATGTAGTCTCAGACTGAAATGGAAATCCGTATCATCATCTTAATCATCCTCATCCTCATCTCATCATCAACATAAAAAATGTCTCAATTCTGTGGCCCTTCATGCCCTGCTCTCATGGTGACCTCAGTTTCGATGTCCTCTCCACGTCTGTGGCCTTGGTTTGGTTCCGTCGGGGTCACCGGTATCG
>JADBJO010013652.1:47500-51450 GCA_016801955.1 Conus betulinus
CAAACCAGGGTGTGGTTGCAAACTGGGGGGGGGGAGGTGGTGGTAGGAGGTTTGGAATAAATGGCGTGGCGTGAAGTGACACGGAAGATCAACAAACAAACAAAAAAAGAAAAAAATTAAAGAGAAATGAAGTGAGACGAAATATCCAAAGGCACAACCAAACAAAAGTTCCAATCAGAGAAATAGAAGTTCCTCACTGTTCCAAACGTAATACATTTCTGAAAGGCTGCATTACTAAAATTGATCAATTTTTTTATTGAAACGAAATATATCGAATAAATGATCTAACGAATGTAATTTTATGAAAGAAAGGGCATACACTTTTCAAAAAAGCATACATCAATATTTTTACAGATGTGAACAGTTCTATGTTTAGCTCTTTTCTTTTTGTTTTAATTGATATCTATAAGCTAACATCCACTGTAATTATATGTCACTCTCCATGCTCTCCATAGATCGTATGCAAAAAACAATAAAAAGACTGGAGTAAAAGAGATCTATCTATTCCAGGTAAAAATTATCGTAATAAAGACGTTTATAATTAGCCAATTCGTCTACGTGATGCAATCAATTGGTCTTCCCAACAAACTTATCTATATAAATTTATATGGCAGAAAAAAATAGCAATAGAAAAGCGTCTGAAAAAGTAAAGAGAAAAAATCATGGAGGCTGAACATGAAGAGGGTGGCCTTAGCATGATAAACATGATATTATTCCAAAAAAACATCCGCGCGTTTACAATCGGTCGGAAAAAACTTTTTGAAGCCACAGATCAACAAAACTGGACGATAATACCGAGGTGGCATCTAGATAAACTCGCTAAACATAACAACATTTTCTTACCAACACTAAATCTAATTCGGTTAAGGGATTGGACAGAATTGATAATGAATTTTGGAAGGAAATCATAACCACCTACCTAGACAATAAACACATTTAAAAAGACAGAAAAAATAAGCCGCACGCACCAATCTGAAATGAATTGTTATTCAACAACTCCTTGATAAATTACAAAAATAAAACACTTTTTTGAGAGATGGCAAAGGAAAGGTATTGATCAAGTCAAACACATAATCCACCGCACAGACAGAAAAGAGAATTCTTTTTCCATAGAAGAAATACTTGTACTGATTGAACAAAAATAGGGCAAATACAATGTTAGAATATAACATTCTTGTTAACTCTATCCCTAAAAACACTGGTTTCAGTGGATTAAGACTGGGGTAGAAGAACAAGATACCACAAAATGTGATGCAAGCCAATATAATAAAAAGCCTAAAATAATCAAGAAATTATTATCAACAAACTAAAAAGAAACAAGAAATTCCATGTGCCTTTTACTTTTGGGTGCGCAGAAAACTTGGATTTCATCTGGATGAAACAATCGTGGGTGTAGAGCAAGAGAGCGGTAAAAAAAGAAACAAAATTAGAGTTTGACACTGGAAGATACTTCATAATATCTACCCTACAAATATGTTCTTCTTAAAATGAAAGTAAGTAAAAGAAAATAGTAAGTGTTCTTACTGTTATGATACTGTTGATTACATGGAGCATTTTTTCTATGATTGCCCGGTAGCATGCAGTTTCTGGAGGTTTATAGAAAAGAAGATTTATCTACAAACAAACATTAAGTTGAAAAATATCTGTGACTGACGTACTGTTTGGCGTCACAATCTCTCTGCATTGCAAAAAAAAAATACCACCAATATATAAATCCTATTATTTTGATTAGTAAAATGTGCATAGTATTTTCAAAAAGACAGACAAACCCAAAAAACAGATCAATATATACGTACTGTTTGCACGGTCACTCTCTGCATTAAAAAAAAAATTGTTACCACCCATTACATAAATTTTGCAACTGTGCATTAGAATTTTCAAAAAGACAGAATCTGCGTTGCCCTCTATAGGCGATTTTTGAATGAGAACTGGATATACGCAAACATGTAGAAAACTAAACAGAATATTGTTCAACCCATTACAAATTTACTTCCCAAACAAAACAAAACATATAAAGAAAAAAACAGAACCTATCAGAGTGGTAAAAAGATACAGATAAAGATAAGGTATCATTAAACTCATAATTATGAAACCCAGACATATACTAGATTACACATTTGCTGATCTTTCTGTAAATAGAAACGTTGGTGATTGTGATGTGTTGGTGATTCGGGCACGGTGCCGGTGGCTGCGCCCGCGTTTGCGCGCGCGCGCGCACAGTTACCGTCTCACTTCTCGGATTTCCTATTGTCTGCCCTTGTGGTTTTTTTTATGCGGAGAGAACATAACAACTTGTGGGACAAGTGAACTGCCGCCGCCCCTCTCCCGCTTCACCCCGCCCCACCCCCCCTCCCCTCCATGGCTCGCCTCTTTTACCCCTCTTACCGCTCTCCCCAATAATATGGGCCGTTCATACATGTCGTCGGTAAACTTACCTCTACAACAAGATCACCTCCTGGGTACAAACCTTGCGGGTTCAGCGCAATCTACTTTTCGTATCCGTATTCTTTGGTTTTGTCTCGGTTTCTACCTCAGTTGAAGGTCAGATAAAAAGAGGGATTCCCTTCTTCTGCGCATGTCTGAATAACCGCAAACATTCTACGCATCTCCGTCGCATCAATGTTGTTGACAAAATGGCTTCCAAACAGCGTGGCGTCTGCTTTACAGATGCGGAGGTTCTTGTCCTCTTGCAGGCCATTAGAGAGGACCGACAAGTTCTGTTGTGTAGGATAAATACTAGCAACATGATCCGTAAAAAGAATGAAGCGTGGGCGAGAGTTGCAGCTGATGTGTCAGCCTTGGGCGTAGCGTTGCGCACAGTGACGGGGGTGCGCAACAAATGGAGAGATTTAAAGGAGGTGTTGTGGCAGAAGGCTGCTGCTTCGAAGACTGGGGGTGGGCCTCCGCAGAAACTCCACCCATTCACTGACTTAGTGAACGCCATCCTGGGTGAGGGCTCTGCACTGTCATCTGGCATTGCAGGTATGTAGCATGTACGCTGGAATTGTGTGTATTTCAGTGTTTGTGTGAATGATTTGGGTGTCACATTACTGTTCTTTGTGATCTGTATCACTGTCCATCTGTCATTCTGTGCCTTGTGTGAAATGTGTAACTGTTACTGTTGTCAATGTCACTAGTCAGTTAATGTCAGACTGTGACATCTTTCATCATTATTGTTTTCTTTCTTTTGACAGGCTAACATGACACTGTAAAAGTGTAATCAATGATCAGTGTGTAACAGAGAGTGAGACTGACTCTCTCGCTCTCTCTCTCTCTGTCTCTCTCTCTCTCTCTCTCCTTCTCTGGCTGCTTTCATAGTTTCCAATTGTGATCCATATGATATATGATAGACTACAAATGAATGTAGAAGATACATAGTCCAGTATTTTTCCAGTATAAAATGAAGGTGTTCCTCTACTGATATGCACAGTTATAATATCTGAAGGAATTCAAACAAAACAAGTTATATGATGTTACATGTATAATACTAAAGTGCTTTTTCTTGTGTTGTGTGTGTGTTTTGTTGTTTTTTGGGGGTGGGGTGGGGTGGGGGTGGGGGTGTGCTAAACAATGTCTTATGATTGATATTATATATTTTTTGTCTTTTTCAGTGCACGGAACAGATTCAAGCAGCACCTAGACTTGAGAGTGTGAGTATTTTGCCTTTTCTTTATTTTTCTTTCCAACTATTCATTCATCTACTACAATGTAGTGAAACAGAGGCACCTGTCTTGTCAGCTTTTCTCTGTATTGTACTTTTATTGTGTTTAGTAGTGTTGAACTCAAATGTTAAACTGAATCACAAATAGCCTACGCACATACACATACACTTACACAAACACATGTGTATGTTGATAGTATAGATATGTTTTCAGTGTTGTGGTTGAGTAGCTACTAGATATACTGTGGACCAATGTTTGTCCAGTAGATATATCAAGGTGTTGATGGCT
>JADBJO010013653.1:0-5000 GCA_016801955.1 Conus betulinus
CATACTTAGAGAGAAACACAGTCAGACTGACATACTTAGAGAGAAAACACAGTCAGACTGACATACTTAGAGAGAGAAACACAGTCAGACTGACATACTTAGAGAGAAACACAGTCAGACTGACATACTTAGAGAGAAACACAGTCAGACTGACATACTTAGAGAGAAACACAGTCAGACTGACATACTTAGAGAGAAACACAGTCAGACTGACATACTTAGAGAGAAAACACAGTCAGACTGACATACTTAGAGAGAAACACAGTCAGACTGACATACTTAGAGAGAAACACAGTCAGACTGACATACTTAGAGAGAAACACAGTCAGACTGACATACTTAGAGAGAGAAACACAGTCAGACTGACATACTTAGAGAGAAACACAGTCAGACTGACATACTTAGAGAGAAACACAGTCAGACTGACATACTTAGAGAGAAAACACAGTCAGACTGACATACTTAGAGAGAAACACAGTCAGACTGACATACTTAGAGAGAAACACAGTCAGACTGACATACTTAGAGAGAAACACAGTCAGACTGACATACTTAGAGAGAAACACAGTCAGACTGACACATACTTAGAGAGAAACACAGTCAGACTGACATACTTAGAGAGAAACACAGTCAGACTGACATACTTAGAGAGAAACACAGTCAGACTGACATACTTAGAGAGAAACACAGTCAGACTGACATACTTAGAGAGAAACACAGTCAGACTGACATACTTAGAGAGAAAACACAGTCAGACTGACATACTTAGAGAGAAAACACAGTCAGACTGACATACTTAGAGAGAAACACAGTCAGACTGACATACTTAGAGAGAAACACAGTCAGACTGACATACTTAGAGAGAAACACAGTCAGACCGACATACTTAGAGAGAAACACAGTCAGACCGACCATACTTAGAGAGAAACACAGTCAGACCGACATACTTAGAGAGAAACACAGTCAGACCGACATACTTAGAGAGAAACACAGTCAGACCGACATACTTAGAGAGAAACACAGTCAGACCGACATACTTAGAGAGAAACACAGTCAGACCGACATACTTAGAGAGAGAAACACAGTCAGACCGACATACTTAGAGAGAAACACAGTCAGACCGACATACTTAGAGAGAAACACAGTCAGACCGACATACTTAGAGAGAAACACAGTCAGACCGACATACTTAGAGAGAAACACAGTCAGACCGACATACTTAGAGAGAAACACAGTCAGACCGACATACTTAGAGAAAACACAGTCAGACCGACATACTTAGAGAGAAAACACAGTCAGACCGACATACTTAGAGAGAAACACAGTCAGACCGACATACTTAGAGAGAAACACAGTCAGACCGACATACTTAGAGAGAGAAACACAGTCAGACCGACATACTTAGAGAAACACAGTCAGACCGACATACTTAGAGAGAGAAACACAGTCAGACCGACATACTTAGAGAGAAACACAGTCAGACCGACATACTTAGAGAGAAACACCATCAGACCGACATACTTAGAGAGAAAACACAGTCAGACCGACATACTTAGAGAAACACCATCAGACCGACATACTTAGAGAGAAACACAGTCAGTCAGACCGACATAATTAGAGAAACACCATCAGACGACATACTTAGAGAGAAACACACAGTCAGACTGACATAATTAGAGAGAAACACAGTCAGACTGACAAAATTAGAGAAACACAATCAGACCGACATACTTAGAGAAACACAGTCAGACTGACATAATTAGAGAGAAACACAGTCAGACTGACATAATTAGAGAAACACAATCAGACCGACATACTTAGAGAAAAACACAGTCAGACTGACATAATTAGAGAGAAACACAGTCAGACTGACAAAATTAGAGAAACACAATCAGACCCGACATACTTAGAGAAACACAGTCAGACTGACATAATTAGAGAGAGAAACACAGTCAGACTGACATAATTAGAGAAACACAGTCAGACCGACATAATTAGAGAAACACAGTCAGACTGACATAATTAGAGAGAGAAACACAGTCAGACTGACATAATTAGAGAAACACAATCAGACCGACATACTTAGAGAAACACAGTCAGACTGACATGATTAGAGAGAAACACAGTCAGACCGACATACTTAGAGAGAAACACAGTCAGACTGACATACTTAGAGAGAAAACACAGTCAGACCGACATACTTAGAGAGAAACACAGTCAGACTGACATACTTAGAGAGAAACACAGTCAGACTGACATACTTAGAGAGAAACACAGTCAGACTGACATACTTAGAGAGAAACACAGTCAGACTGACATACTTAGAGAGAAACACAGTCAGACTGACATACTTAGAGAGAAACACAGTCAGACTGACATACTTAGAGAGAAACACAGTCAGACTGACATACTTAGAGAGAGAAACACAGTCAGACTGACATACTTAGAGAGAGAAGAAACACAGTCAGACTGACATACTTAGAGAGAGAAACACAGTCAGACTGACATACTTAGAGAGAAACACAGTCAGACTGACATACTTAGAGAGAAAACACAGTCAGACTGACATACTTAGAGAGAAAACACAGTCAGACTGACATACTTATAGAGAGAAACACAGTCAGACTGACATACTTAGAGAGAAAACACAGTCAGACTGACATACTTAGAGAGAAAACACAGTCAGACTGACATACTTAGAGAGAAACACAGTCAGACTGACATACTTAGAGAGAAACACACAGTCAGACTGACATACTTAGAGAGAAACACAGTCAGACTGACATACTTAGAGAGAAACACAGTCAGACTGACATACTTAGAGAGAAACACAGTCAGACTGACATACTTAGAGAGAAACACAGTCAGACTGACATACTTAGAGAGAAACACAGTCAGACTGACATACTTAGAGAGAAACACAGTCAGACTGACATACTTAGAGAGAAACACAGTCAGACTGACATACTTAGAGAGAAACACAGTCAGACTGACATACTTAGAGAGAGAAACACAGTCAGACTGACATACTTAGAGAGAAACACAGTCAGACTGACATACTTAGAGAGAGAAACACAGTCAGACTGACATACTTAGAGAGAAACACAGTCAGACTGACATACTTAGAGAGAAACACAGTCAGACTGACATACTTAGAGAGAAACACAGTCAGACTGACATACTTAGAGAGAAACACAGTCAGACTGACATACTTAGAGAGAGAAACACAGTCAGACTGACATACTTAGAGAGAAACACAGTCAGACTGACATACTTAGAGAAACACAGTCAGACTGACATACTTAGAGAGAAAAACACAGTCAGACTGACATACTTAGAGAGAAACACAGTCAGACTGACATACTTAGAGAGAAACACAGTCAGACTGACATACTTAGAGAAACACAGTCAGACTGACATACTTAGAGAGAAACACAGTCAGACTGACATACTTAGAGAGAAACACAGTCAGACTGACATACTTAGAGAGAAACACAGTCAGACTGACATACTTAGAGAGAAACACAGTCAGACTGACATACTTAGAGAGAAACACAGTCAGACTGACATACTTAGAGAGAGAACACAGTCAGACTGACATACTTAGAGAGAGAAACACAGTCAGACTGACATACTTAGAGAGAAACACAGTCAGACTGACATACTTAGAGAGAAACACAGTCAGACTGACATACTTAGAGAAACACAGTCAGACTGACATACTTAGAGAAACACAGTCAGACTGACATACTTAGAGAGAAACACAGTCAGACTGACATACTTAGAGAGAAACACAGTCAGACTGACATACTTAGAGAGAAACACAGTCAGACTGACATACTTAGAGAGAAACACAGTCAGACTGACATACTTAGAGAAACACAGTCAGACTGACATACTTAGAGAGAAACACAGTCAGACTGACATACTTAGAGAGAAACACAGTCAGACTGACATACTTAGAGAGAAACACAGTCAGACTGACATACTTAGAGAGAAACACAGTCAGACTGACATACTTAGAGAAACACAGTCAGACTGACATACTTAGAGAGAAACACAGTCAGACTGACATACTTAGAGAGAAACACAGTCAGACTGACATACTTAGAGAGAAACACAGTCAGACTGACATACTTAGAGAGAAACACAGTCAGACTGACATACTTAGAGAGAAAACACAGTCAGACTGACATACTTAGAGAGAAACACAGTCAGACTGACATACTTAGAGAGAAACACAGTCAGGCTGACATACTTAGAGAGAAACACAGTCAGACTGACATACTTAGAGAGAGAAACACAGTCAGACTGACATACTTAGAGAGAAACACAGTCAGACTGACATACTTAGAGAGAAACACAGTCAGACCGACATAACTTAGAGAAAAACACAGTCAGACTGACATACTTAGAGAAACACAGTCAGACCGACATACTTAGAGAGAAACACAGTCAGACTGACATACTTAGAGAGAGAAACACAGTCAGACCGACATACTTAGAGAGAAACACAGTCAGACCCGACATACTTAGAGAAACACAGTCAGACCGACATACTTAGAGAAACACAGTCAGACCGACATAATTAGAGAAACACAGTCAGACCGACATACTTAGAGAAACACAGTCAGACCGACATAATTAGAGAAACACAGTCAGACCGACATACTTAGAGAAACACAGTCAGACCTGACATACTTAGAGAAACACAGTCAGACCGACATAATTAGAGAAACACAGTCAGACCGACATAATTAGAGAGAAACACAGTCAGACCGACATACTTAGAGAAACACAGTCAGACCGACATACTTAGAGAAACACAGTCAGACCGACATACTTAGAGAAACACAGTCAGACCGACATACTTAGAGAAACACAGTCAGACCGACATACTTAGAGAAAACACAGTCAGACCGACATACTTAGAGAAACACAGTCAGACCGACATACTTAGAGAAACACAGTCAGACCGACATACTTAGAGAAACACAGTC
>JADBJO010013653.1:7500-10000 GCA_016801955.1 Conus betulinus
TCTCAGAAAATACTTGGCCGATCTTTATGAAAATTAGCAGGTATGTTCATTATGGGTCACAGATGATGCCCGATGTTTTAGTTTACCCCGTTATAGCCGTTACTAACGGCTGTAACGGCCTGTAACGGTTTTTCTTCTTTATAGTATATCTCAGAAAGTATTTGGCCGATCTTTCTGTAAATTTGTATGTATGCTCATTAATGGTCACGGATCATGCACGATGTTTTAATTTACCCCGTTATAGCGGTTACTAACGGCTGTAACGGCATGTAACGGTTTTTTTCTTCTTTATGGAATATCTCAGAAAGTACGTGGCCGATCTTTCTGAAAAATTGTAGGTATATTCATTATAGGTCACGAATAATGAGCGATGTTTTAGTTTACCGTTATAGCCGTTACTAACGTCTGTAACGGCCTGTAACGGTTTTTTTTCTTTTATGGCATATTTCAGAAAATACTTGGTCGATCTTTGTGGAAATTAGCAGGTATGTTCATTATGGGTCACAGATGATGGCTGATGTTTTAGTTTACCTCGTTATAGCCGTTACTAACGGCTGCAACGGCCTGTAATGGTTTTTCTTCTTTATGGAATATCTCAGAAAGTACGTGGCCGATCTTTCTGAAAATTTGTAGGTGTGTTCATTATGGGTCACGAATAATGAGCGATGTTTTAGTTTACCTTTAGAACCGTTACTAACGGCTGTAACGGCCTGTAACGGTTTTTTTCTTCTTCACGGAATATCTCGGAAAGTATTTGGCCGATCTTTGTGAAAATTAGCAGGTATGTTCATTGGGTCACGAATGATGCCCAATGTTTTATTTAAACGTTATAGCCATTACTAACGGCTGTAACGGCCTGTAATGGTTTTTCTTCTTTATGGAATATCTCAGAGAGTATTTGGCCGATCTTTGTGAAAATTAGCAGGTATGTTTACTATTGCTTACGGATGATGTCCGATGTTTTAGTTTACCGTTATATCGGCTCATAATGGTTTTTCTTCTTTATCGAATAACTAAGAAAGTACGCGGCCGACCTTTCTGAAATTTGTAGGTATGTCCATTATAGGCGACGGATGATGCCCGACGTTTAGTTTACCGTCGTAGGCGTTTACTGACGGTTGTAACGGCCCATAATAGTTTTTTCTTTTTTTTTTGAATATCTCAGAAAGTACTTGGCCGATCTTTCTGAAAATGTTTTTAGGTATGTTCATTAGGGTCATGGATCATGCCTGACGTTTAATTTACCGTTATGGCCGTTACTAACGGCTATAACGACCCATAACGGCTTTTGTTTTTATGGAATATCTCAGAAAGTAAGCGGTCGATCTTTCTGAAAATTTGTAGGTATGTTCATTATGGGACACAGAGATGCCTGATGTTTAAGTTTACCGTTATAGCCGCTACTAACGGTCCATAACGGTTTTCTTCTTAATGGAAAATCTCAGAAAGTTCTTGGCCGATCTTTCTGAAAATTTGTAAGTATGTTCATAATAGGTCACAGATGATGGCCAATGTTTACCAGAATAGTCATTACTAACGGTTACACCAGCCCAAGACGGGTTTTTACTCTTTATGGAATATATCATGCGTATTGAGGATAAACTGTGAGTACGTTTATATGCTTTGCATCTTGTTACTTGTTCTGTTTGTGGTAGAATGTACGGGAATAAACTCCAACAAATACTTCTCACAAAAATAAAGATTTTTTTCTCACTCACCTATAAACTCAAAAGCAGATTCAAAATTCATTGGAATTAGCAGAGGCTTGGACCCTCACAAATTACTTTAAGATTATTCGTTTATTTATTTAATTTGTGTATTTGTTTGTTTATTTTTTTATTTACTTATTCATTCATCATTCGTTCATTCCTTTATTTCTTAATTTACTTATTCATGTGTTTGTTTCTTGTTTCTTTATCTATTCATCTCTGTATTCGTGTATCTATTTGTTCATTTATTCATCTATTTATCTAGATCTCTGTTTACTTATTTGTCTCTCCATGAACGTATTTATCGAATTATTTATCTATTTACTCAACACTACCCCAAATACCTGCAATGTCTGATACATGGTTATGAGGAAAGCTCATTTCTCTCTCTCTCTCTCTCTCTCTCTCTCTCTCTCTCTCTCTCTCTTATTTTCTTTTTCTTTTTCAGTACTGCCAGAATTTCTTTCCGTTTATCTCCCCTCCATGCATCTCCCTGCTCCCAATCCAAATCATCCCATTCCCATCTCTACGTCATCCTTTCTTTCGCGCTGAATCGCATCGCTCTGATCTCCAGGCCAGTATTCGGAAGAGAATCAAATCGGGAGCTCTCTCTCCTTGCGACCAAAGATCTGAAAAGTGGCGACAAAACGAATCCGTCGAACTCCCTGCGATCTCCACCCTCTTAGGCGGAAATGCGCAAAGTGTCTGTCCAAATTCACTACGGCGCGCATGTCTACGATGCCGGAAGTGACACACTCGCACAAAACGATAAAGGCTCGTTTTTTTTTTTC
>JADBJO010013653.1:15000-42500 GCA_016801955.1 Conus betulinus
CGGAATTTCGAACCCGCAACCCCAGCATCACGAGTCCGGCGCTCTACCAACTGGGCTATTCCGGTCCCGCTTATCTATGATAATGCCTGGGAGTCCTGTTTCCCTCATCTGTTAATTTGATAGGGAACGTCTCTCTCTCTCTCTCTCTCTCTCTCTCTCTCTCTCTCTCTCTCTGTGCTACTTTCTATCCATCTCTCTCTTAGTATCGTTTATTCCGCAAAGTCAACAATCATCTATGTATTTGCAGAGATGCTCATTGAAAAGAGGGAATAGATTTCCGAAGGTTCAGTCATTCAAACCGACCTGACTCCCAGAGGCAGCCATCCAGCTTACAGCCTGTCCTTTTCATTGGTATCCAGGTCATCCATCTGAGTGACGACTGGTCTCCTACCAGCCGTGAAAGGCGAAAAGCAGACAGTGGATTGTTCACCCAGTTCAACAGAATGTTTCAGGGCGAATGATAGGGAGTTGTCCAATCCTCTTATACCATTCACTGCGCTGTCGTCTAAGTCTAAACACCATCATGGCTACAGTCTGTGGTTTGATAGTGGCACAGATGTAGGGAGTTGTCTGTGTGTGTGAGGGGGGAGGGGGGGGTCTGAGAATAGGGAGGGAGATCATTGTTTCTGTCTGGCTCTACTGCAAAGGAGCGCACAGCTTGTATTGATGTATTATTTTATTTGGATACGTCATGGAAAGGTTTCCCTCTAATTTATACATTTCGTCATTAGCTACTCAGCTGGGGGTTTTTTTTAAGTAGCATGAGAGAGGACATGAAACTGACTTAAAGATAGAAACAATATAGTTTTCCAAAATGAACTTCTGTCTGTCTGTCTGCCTGTCTGTCTGCCTGTCTGTCTGTCTGTCTGTCTCTCCCTCTCTCTCTCTCTCTCTCTCTCTCTCTCTCTCTCTCTCTCTCTCTCTCTCTCTCTCTCTCTCTCTCTTCCCCCCCCCCCCTCTGTGTGTGTGTGTGTGTGTGTGTGTGTGTGTGTGTGTAGACTCAGGAAAAGTGCACATATTCTCAGTTTAAAAATGTCTTAATCGTTCCCATTGATCTGCAGTTTACTATTCTTCCTATAAACTGTACTTCAGGGGAAGGGTGGTCCCGTACACCTGTATGAAAGCCTACACTTTACTATTCTTCCTATAAACTGCTGTACTTCTTTAGGGGGGGTTCTGTACATCTGTATGAAAGCCTACACTTTACTATTCTTCCTATAAACTGTACTTCTTTAGGGGGGGTCTGTACATCTGTATGAAAGCCTACACTTTACTGTTCTTCCTATAAACTGTACTTCTGTAGGGGGGGGGGGGGGGTTCCTGTACATCTGTATGAAAGCCTACAGAAGCATGGTGCAGAAGATGTCATGGTATTAAGACCTGTACATGGACTTTCTACCGTTTCATCTAATGAGTCAATGGGCTCTGGCGCCTTTTGGACCTGTGTCTGTGGGTTCCCTTTAACAGACTGCTTTGTGCTAGCTGGAAAAGTGATAGCGGCGTTTTTCACGCTGATCAAACAAAGTGTGTTCCAAATTGAACGACTGCAAACTGACCAGTCTGCTAATGGCGTTCATTGTGTGTCCATCTATGTCGCAACACCAGCTTAACCCACTGTGTCGTTGGGCGGGAGGGAGGGGAGATGAGACTGTATATAACAGAGAGAGGGGGAGGGGTTCAAAAGGGGGGTGGGGAGGAGAGGGTACGGGTGGTATAACAGTGAAGTTGAAAATACATCACATGTTATCCGTGTCTTTGTTCTGCAAAGGCAAGACACAAGCCCTATAGTGTATGTCTCGTCACATGCCTATTCTATTGTATTCAGACATTTAGGACATGTGTGTGCGCGCGCGCGCGCGCGTGTGTGTGTGTGTGTGTGTGTGTGTGTGTGTGTGTGTGTGTGTGTGTGACTCTGTGTGTGTGTGTGTGTGAGAGAGAGAGAGAGAGAGAGAGAGAGAGAGAGAGAGAGCAATGAATCAGTTCACAGTTGCTTGTTTGATTTGCTGGACAAGAAATGAATGAAAAGAACTAGAGAGGGGGAAAGTAAATTCATGAAGCAGGTTTCCTCCTTTTTCATTCATCGCCACCATCTCATCTCCATCTCATTGAAGCATTCAGCTTCTCTGCACCATTCGACTTTTTTTCCATCTACAGCAGTGGTTATGGACATCAGCATAACAGGCTTAAAGTTTACTTTTGTGGACTTGAAGTCCATGTTCTGTTGCTAGGATGGAAAGTGTGCTCACATGCTCACACTCTCACACACATACACACGTATGCGTATGGTAACACACAGACAGGCACATGGACTGACACACTGAGAGAAACGCAGGAAACCTATCAACAATACACTGCCATTTCTTATTGATTATTTCAATGACCGTGAGGTCATGAAGACAGAGCACTCTTCTTTCTATCTCTGTGGTCGGCTTGGTTCAGAAAAGAAGCTCAAGATGGACAAAGGGGTGGATTTCTCTCAATATGACCTTTTAAGAGAGACAGACAGGCAGACAGAGACACACAGAGAGAGAGGGACACAGAGAGAGAGAGAGAGAGAGAGAGAGACGACAATCACACAAGCAGAGGTTTAGACTGGTACACAAAGAGACAGACATTAATTAAGCTGGGGCCAAACGCACAGACAAAATGCACTTAAACAACACACACACACACACACACACACACACACACACACACAGAGAGAGAGAGAGAGAGAGAGAGAGGAGAGAGAGAGAGAGAGAGAGAGAGAGAGAGAGGAGAGAGAGAGAGAGAGAGAGGAGAGAGGAGAGAGAGAGTTGAGAGAGGAGAGTGGAAGGAGGTGGAACGAGGGTTTGATGGGAGGGGGAGGTGCCAGTGACGAGGAGCAGGGGTGAGCGAGACAGATATAAGGACAGAGAGCAAATGGAGTGAACGAGAAGCTAGTGAACCAGAGGCAGGAGGGGAGGGCGACCAGAACCAAAGCAGAACCAATTGCTGAGAAATGTAAACCACAATGAGTTTTTTATATTTGTTTTTGTCATTATTGTTCTTGTTGTTGCTTTTGGAGTTTCAGTCATTTAACAGTTGCATTAATATTACACACACACACACACACACACAAGCGCGCACGCACGCACGCACACACATACACACAGAAAGCACGCGCGCACACACACACACACACACACACACACACACACACACACAACTGTTCAGCTAACTGATGGGTTCAACCGCTGTGGCGGTGACCACTGACGCCATTTTGCAATGCGAAAACGGAAGACTACTCTTGCTGAATGTCAGCTCTGATACAGTTTACCTCCCTTGCAGATTTCCAAACGTCATCTATGGGGATAGGACATACTGTGCTTTGCTGGACTTGGTGGCTGTCTCTGGAGGGGGATGCTATCACACTATTAGCAAAGATTATCATCATGGGGGTGTGGGGGGGGGGTGAATAAATGATGTGTGAGTATGTCTGGGATCACGAGAGGCGCCACTGAACACCATTAACTCAGCAGCAGTACAGTGCTTCAGTTGATGGGAAGATTTGATACTGACTGCTCCCTAAGGCTGTGGTGCTGGGACTGCGACAGGCAAAACTTGGGTGTGGTTGTGGTGGTGGACCAGAAGGAGCAACGTGGAAGTAATGCCACCTGGAGATGATGCTATGAATTTCCTTTCTGATCTGAGACTGCATGACAGGGCTGTACTCTATGCTTACTTGCATAATACATCCCGGCATCAACCAGGCCTGGGAGATACAGACACTGCAGTATTGGCCAGGAAGATGTTAGCAACACTCACATACGCATCCATCTGCTGGACGAAACTCGACTGTCTGGTACCAGTCTTCCCACATGAGTTTGTAGCAAACTCAAAGGAGGCGGTTGGGGGGCAGAAAAATCCCACACGGCGCTGATGGGAATCAAACCCACGACCTCTCAGCCGGAGAAGGGTGAAGGACTTGGAAGATTAGATCACGAAAATACAAAACCCAGAAATGGCCGATTCAACAAGTGAACAACCAATCCATAGCAAAAACTGACAACAGGTGTTGGCAGGAAAGAGTGGGTGGACAGGGGGGGTAGGGCGAGGTGTAAAAAGAAGGGAAAGGAGCCAATAAAACCCGTTGACCAGAGGAGGGGCTTCAGGATTGACAGGGGGTGGGGGGCAGGGGAATAATCAGTTTTTCAAGCTGGCCTCAAAACCACCACATCACCTTTATTCTGATAATTGTGTTCAATGGAAGAATGAGTGTAGTGCAGAACCAGTTTAGCCCTGTCTCTGATCCTGTCCTGAAAGGGGAAGGCTGAAGGATGGACAAAAGGGAGAAAGATGAGGTAGAAGGGAAAGTGAGGAAAATGCACTCCATAAAGAAGATATTAGTGCCAACAGTTTTTCCCCCTGGTTCACAGGAGAAAGATGGAGGTCTTTTGGATGTATGCCTGGGATTGATTTTCCCCTCGTCTTCAAAGTGGTGCACTCGCTGCTGTCTGTCTGTCTGTCTGTCTGTCTGTCCTCATCTGTCTCTGTCTCTTTGTCTCTGCCCTGTCTGTCTGTCTCTCTCTCTCTCTCTCTCTCTCTCTCTCTCTCTCTCTCTCTCTCCTTTCATAATAACAATAGGAGTATCGCTTATTCCCAGTCTGTGTGTGCTGATTTTTTTTTTCTTCTCTGAAATCCTTTTTTTTTTTTTTTTTTTGCTGTTCAATCGCTTTTGTTTTCTTTAAAGTCATCTACGCCTTAAATGTTAATGGAGGAACAAGTCATCAAATCTTTAATGTATTTGTGTAGATATGTGTGTTTGTAAAAAAAAAAAATAAATAAATGTAAGTTTTAGCCACTAGTCAGACTTACCTAGTCCCTTAACGGGACAAGGGGCGGATGAAAAGCACATGTTTGCTTATCTGTTACCCTGGGAAATAATGGTTATTATCATCATAAAGATTATCATCATCTTCTCTGTGTGTGTGTGTGTGTGTGTGTGTGTGTGTGTGTGCGCGCGCGCGCTCGCGCGCTGCTTTCTCTCCTTCTTTCTTTCAGTATGTTACATTTTTCGAAGTCAACAAGTGTCTATGTTTTAATTCAAAGGTTTACAGAAGAGAGGAAAACAGATTTACTGGAGTTCAGTCAAGTACACAGACCTTACTCTGGGAGACAGCTATTCACCTTACAACCCGTGCTGGGTTAGTATCGAGGTGGTCCATTTGACAATTGATTGGTATTTATACTTGCCAGGGGAGGTGTAGGCGGCGGATTTTTCAGCCACTTAAAAGGAACGTTTCGGGGCGAATTCGGGGCGAATGGTGGGAAGTTGTCCAATCCTCTTACACTATTCACTGCACTGTCGTCTGTGTGTGGACACCATCTTGGCTGCTTTGTGAAGGTTGAGAGGGGCAGGGGAGGGGGGATGTGTTGGAGGGGAGGGTGGAGAGAGGGTCCTGAGGATGGGGGGGAGGGGGGGACCACTGTTTTGTGACGTATCATGTCTGACTGTAGTGTATAGGATGTGTCAGTTGAAAGGCACTTTTCTTCCTTTCTTGCCCGGCCTGTCTTCTCTCTGTGATTGATTTTTAACAGAAAAAGGCATGAAGAAGAAAGGACAGAGGAGAGAACACACAGACACATACAGATAGAATCAAATACACAGAAACAGACTGAGACACAACCTAGTTATCCAAGATGACTCTCTCTCTCTCTCTCTCTCTCTCTCTCTCTGTCTCTGTGTGTGTGTGTGTGTGTGTGTGTGTGTGTGTGTGAATGCAAACGTAAGACTAACACTCTCCAGAAATGCACACATTCTCGTTTCCCTGAATATCTCAATCATACCTGCTAATCTCTCTTTTTTTTTCCATTCTTCCTATAACTGTATTTCAGTGGGCGGGGGGGGGGAGGGGGTTCTGTACATTTATACAAAAGCTCACGGAAGATGTCTCTGTATTGATATGAAAATAAACTTTCTCTTAAATTATCCTACGCTAGCTAATCGGCTTCGGCGGTTTGGGGATCAGTTTCTCTATGTTCTACTTGAGAGACACTTCGCTTCGTTGTGGCTGGGAAAGTGATTGTGGCGTTTTCGCCCAATCAAACAGACTGCTTCAGACTGAATGACTGGAAACTGACCAATCCGCGCACAGCATTCATTGTGCGGTGGTCCATATCTGAACATCAGCTTAGTCCCACAGTGTCGTTTAGTGGGAAGGAGAGGGAACGAACGTGTGTGAGAGGGAGGGGGAGGGGATCAGGAGTGAAGGTGAGGAGACGGTAGGGGCAGGGTGACGGTGGGGTTGAAAAGGTCTCAGAGTATGCGTGTCTCTTTTCCAAAGGCAGGTCATAAGCTGTGTAGTGTGTGTCATGTTGTTTTGCTATTATATTTCGTTCAGACAGTTGAGAAATGTGTGTGTGTGCGAGTGTGTGTGTGTGTGTGTGTGTGTGTGTGGTGTGTGTGCGCGCGCGCGCGCGTGCGTGTGTGTGTGTGTTGCTGACGCAACTCTTTAAGCAACTGACAATCTAGCGAGGGCAAGAACAACAACGACGAACACATCCAACAACTAGTTTTGTTCACCGCTCCCCCTTCTTGTGCTTTTGGTTTACAAAATTCATCATTCGCACCGCTTGGTGTATCTGTGTGTTCGGCTGTATGTCTCTCCCCTGCATCTCTTCCCCAGCTCGGCCTCACCCCAAACTCCTGCTTCCCTCCCTTTCCTCCACCCCAGCCAGGAGTGTTGCCTCGCTGCATTTTGGTCTGTCTGTGAAGCCCTTCTCAGCTCCTCTGTGGTCTCTGTGCGCCCGTCTGTACCTCTGCCTAAATGACCATCTCTCTCTCTCTCTCTCTCTCTCTCTCTCTCTCTCTCTCTCTCTCTCTCTCTCTCTCTCTCTCTGTGTGTGTGTGTGTGTGTGTGTGTGTGTGTGTGTGTTGAAGAAGGTTATACTGGGAAACATCTCTCTCTCTCTCTCTGTCTCTCTCTCTCTTTCTCTGTGTGTGTGTGTGTGTGTGTGTGTGTGTTGAAGAAGGTTATACTTGGAGACATCTCTCTCTCTCTCTCTCTCTCTCTCTCTGAAAGAAAGTTATATTGAGACAAATCCATTACTTTGTCTACTGCAGGCTTCTTTTCTGAAACGAGGCAACCGCAGAGACAGAATCATTACGTCAGGGTCAGTGAACTCATCGATTAGAAACGGCTCTGTTTCGTCTATAGGTTTCCACTGTTCTTCTCTGTCAGCCTGTCTGTGCATCCGTCTGTGTACCTGTCTGTGTGCTAGCATATGCACGAGCGTGAGTGAGCATCTCTCTCTCTCTCTCTCTCTCTCTCTCTCTCTCTCTCTTCTTCTTCTTCTTCTTCTTCTTCTTCTTCTTCAGCGCATATATGCGTAATTGTGTGTGCGCACATGTTTCTGCATATTGAAATAAACCTGGGCAGTGGGTAGGTCTTTAGACCTGCATGGGTAGATAGGCGACCCCACCCTCCATGAGTCTCCCAACCATGGGTAAATGGGTCCTGCTGCCTTGCAGGCTGCCTTGGGAAAGGCAAAGGCTACGGGAGTAAACCCCTAACGAAGAATCCGGAGCGGAGCCTCTAAGGCGGCTTGGTGGTGAACTCTATCATCACTCCGGCAGCTCCTGCAGTCCAGTTGTGGTCAAGATGTTATGCCCTCCATCCCTCTTGGCAATAACGGCTCCAACCGAGGGAGGGGGGGGGGTCGTGGTGCTTGGGCAACCCACGGCCACCATATACTTCTTTGCCCAGGATTCATTGACTGAGCTCTCCTTTCTGCTTTCCCAAGTCCTGGGGCGACAGGCGAGTGGCAACGGTGGCAGGTGGGAGATGGCACTGGGAGCTGCTAGCCACGGACCTGCACTCAGGCGGTCAGGGCAGGATGGTCGTCACTTCACTCACCAGGGCAAGAGTAGGTTTCGGCAGCCACCTTGGCAATGGAGCAGCCCTATTCAGGGATAGCACTGCTCCCCCCTCATGGGGAGGAGCCTAGAAAATGTGGCCTAAAGAAAGCTTGCCCCATGCCATCCTGTCAGCATACCGCAGCTGACCGGACATCTAACAACGCGGTCGAATTCATTCAAAAAGATCTACCACAAAGAACAAGCGCAAGCACACTTTATGTGTTGGAGCCTGGAACATCCGGACTCTAATGGACAACAGGAGGAACGACAGACCACAGCGTCGAACAGCACTTGTGGGTCAAGAACTAAAACGATACAAAGTTGATATTGCTGCACTTAGCGAAGCGCGCCTGGCAGACACTGAGAGATCATAGAAGAAGGAGCTGGATACACCTTCTCCATCGCTAGCACCCACAGACGCTGGAAAGCTGACATCAAGAAGAAGCTGGGTGTCCAGGAACAGAATGATCCAATGACGAGGGAAATTTCGTGACCGACTCTCACTGTTGAGCATAACAGGAACGATTATGACCCGTGTCATCCTGAATCGCATCATACAACACTTGCTGGACGATATCGTCTCTGAGAGCCAGTGTGGCTTCAGGAGCAACAGGGGGACAATCGACATGATTTTCGCTGTTCGCCAGCTGCAAGAGAAGTACCAGGAACAGAATCAGAATCTCTACAGCCTCTTTGTGGACCTGACAAAGGCTTTCGATGCCCATCAGTCGCGAGGGTCTGTGGGCTATACTGTCCAAACTTGGCTGCCCACTGAAATTTGTCAAGATCATACGATCCTTCTATGACGGCATGATGGCTCGCGCAGTGGGAAACGGCATTGTGTCTTATCCCTTCCCCGTGTCCAGCGGAGTGAAGCAAGGATGTGTCCTGGCACCAACCCTGCTCAGCCTCATGTTCGCCACAATGCTGTTCTCTTCTCTCTCCAGTACCGACGATGGGATCACTGTCCGCTACAGATGTGATGGTCGCTTCTTCGACTGAAGGCGCGCCTGAAGGACAGAACAAAAGTTCTTCAGGCCCTTGTGAGAGACTTCCTCTTTGCCGATAACTGTGCACTCGCATCACTCAACGAACCAGACCTGCAAGAGCTTGCCAGTTGCCTTTCTGCAGCTGCAAAGGCCTTTGGCTTGACGATCAGCCTGCTGAAGACAGAAGTGATGCTCCAACCAGCAGCCGGGCTTCTCTCCCCAGAACCAAAGATCGTGATCGAGGACACGACCATGAACAATGTTGACAGCTTCACCCACTTAGGGAGCTGCTTGTCTTCATCGTGTGGCATGGATAAAGAAGTGTCGAACAGACAGGCAAAAGCAGGAGCTTCCTTTGGCAGGCTTTGGAACAGAGTGTGGGGAGGGCGTGGCATCACTGTAAGTACCAAGCTGACAGTCTACAGAGCAGTTGTTGTCACCTCGCTGCTCTACGGCTGTGAGACCTGGAATCTGTACAGGAAAACAACTGAAGACTCTGGATCAGCTCCACCTCCGCTGCCTGCGTAAGATCATGGGCTTCTCCTGGGAGGACAGGATTTCCAACACAGAAGTGCTTCGCAGAGCAAAGATGCCTGGTATCGAGGCGCTGATCATGGAAGCGCAGGTGAGGTGGGTTGGGCATGTGGTACGAATGGACAACACGCGACTTCCAAAAATGGTCTTCTTCTCTGAGCTGGCAGCTGGAACAAGGAACACTGGGCTGCCACTCAAACGCTTCAACGACTGCCTGAAAGTATCACTGGCATCCTGTGGCATCCCGCTTCAGGGCTGGGAAACACTTGCCACAGACCGCAGTGCCTGGCGACTTGCTGTCCACAAAACAGTAAACAGCTTCGAAGAGAAAAGTCTGCAGGAACTGGAACAGAAGCGCCAAGCCCGCAAAGAGAGGAGACCTGACCCAATGACCGCTGTCGCATGCCCGGAGTGGGGACGTATCTCTGTGTCCAGCTTTGACTTGCGCTCACACATGCAGAGTGACTGACGTCTTTGTCGACCACGGCGGACATCCATGGAAATAGAGTATGTTAACATTGTGTATGTGTAGCTCTGTGTGTGTGTGTGTGTGTGTGTGTGTGTGTGTGTAGAGGTGTGTGTGTGTGTGTGTGTGTGTGTGTGTGTGTGCGCGCGCGCGCGCGCGCGCGCGCGCGCGCGTGTGTGTGTGTCTGTGTTTGTGTATAGTTAGTTATTTAGTTCTTCAATTTAACGTCTGTTCACTTAAAGTGATATTAGACAAAATAAAACAGAAATGAGTGGATAAGAGAAAATGGAAATAATGTATGCAAAATGCTAGTATAGGCCTACGTACGAATGTGTGTGTGTGTGTGTGTGTGTGTGTGTGTGTGTGTGTGTGTGTGTGTGTGTGTGTGTGTGTGTGTGTGTGTGCTTATGCGACTTTGACTATTGAAAAGAAAATACTGTTCTGAATGTAACAATTTAAAAGATAAATTACAAAGAAAAAAGAAAAAACCTGGAAATATTTACACAAACGAGCCAACTGGGCCAACGAATTACAAATGTAAAAAAGGCGGGTGGAGATTCTGGAAAATGCATGGGGAATCTTTTTGTCGGAAGTTGGAGAGAGATGAGTTAAAATAGGAACAGTTAAAAAGAAAATGCAGAGTATTGAAACTGTCGACTGCTCCACAAGCGCATTGTAAATTTCTGTGGAATTTTGTACGAAGAGCGTTAACTTTGAGCCTATATAAGAGAGATTCCAGTTTCCGAAATTTGTGTACATGTACATGTGTCTTTGTATACAGTTTACGAATTTGATTGGACGAGTTAGATGGACGGGTAGATTTCTGAGTTCTTGAACAGCAACTCAGTGAAGAATCTTGTACATGTATTTTAAAGAGAACTGAATCTTTATACAGGTTATAAAAAGACTCAAAGAGACTTTATTTAAGAGTCCATAGGCTTCGTGAAGACTCAAGGGTATTTTGACATAGACAGAATTTTTAGAGTTTTTGGATCCCATACGGGCAGTTCTGTCTGCCCATTCATTTCCTACAATCCCACAATGTGACGGAATCCAGCAAAAGTCCACTGTTATCCTCTAGATGTAAGGAAATGGATCAGAATTTTTAGTTCGGTGATAATCTCGGCGCGACTGGTATCAGCAACAGATTCCATTGCTTGAAGAACAGATTTGGAATCAACACAAAACAGTATTCTAGAAAAATCACGTGGAATGTCAATAATATAATGCAGAGCCATTAGAATTGCTATCAGTTCAGCCATAAATACAGAAACCCCCTTTCCAAGATGAAAAGATTTATCTGCTTTCAAAGCAGGAATAACAAAGCCGGAACCAGCATTACCGTTTAATAGGGATCCGTCTGTATAAACTTTTAAGTGATTAGGATAACTATCGTCAATATGTGACTTGGCCATAGCACCTAGGACGTTATTATTGACATTCTTTTGCAAGTCAGTGTATTTATAATCAAACCTTGCCGGGATGAGTTCCCAACTAGGAATGGGACTCGGGGGATAACGTGGAGCAATGGTTTTGTGATCAATTTTGGCAGATTTCAACAGGTTTGAGGAGTACGTGAGGATGGTTTTATTTGATCGTATTGTTTTTGAGCGTTTTGGAAAATCTAAAGCAGATCGCATGTCAAATTCATCCTCATTTGAGTTCTGAACAGTAGAACATCTTAGAATGTATTTAGCACAGGCTAATTTTCGATAAGCATCCAGGGGCAAAACCGCCAGCTTCATGATATGTTTGTGTATGTATGTAAGTGTGTGTGTGTGTGCGTGTGCGTGTGCGTGTGTGTGTGAGGGTTGGAGATATATTACATGGTTTGTGGGTGAAAGAGATAAATGTGGAGCCATGCATGTAAGAGAGAGAGAGAGAGGGGGGGGGGGGGGGGGGCTCGCTGTTCGACTACAAACATGTTCAACTACGGACAAGAACGACAGGTTGCGCGCGCGCGTGTGTGTGTGTGTGTGTGTGTGTGTGTGTGTGTGTGTGTGTGTGTGTGTGTGTGCGGTGTGTGTATGTATATGTGTGTGGGGGGGGGGGGGGGGCGCATGAGTGTTTGTGTGTGTGTGTGTGTGTGTGTGTGTGTGTGTGTGTGTGTGTGTGTGTGTGTGTGTGTGTGTGTGTGTGTGTGTGTGTGCATATGTGTGTGTGTGTTTGTGTTTGTGTGTGTGTGTGTGTGTGTGTGTGTGTGTGTGTGATACAGTCAGGGAAAACAATAGAGACAGGTATACAAACAAATGGACAGTAGAAGGACGGATTTACCACATGACATGCTTTTACCAAGAGAGGAAGAGAAGGACAGACGGAGGGCGGCATTCCAGAGGGTATGGCTGAACGGGAGAGAGAGAGAGACAGAGACAGAGAGACAGAGAGAGAGAGACAGAGAGAGAGAGACAGAGACAGACACAGAGAGACAGAGACAGAGAGAGAGAGAGAGGGGCAGAGAGAGAGATTTTCTTAGGGAAAAAGAATTAGGTTGGAAATATTACTTTTTGTGTGTGTTCAAGAAGTCAGCTCACAAATAGAGACTCTGTTAGACATCCGCATGGTCGAGAAGAAGAGTGATTGCTTGCAACACTTTTCGTTCGTTCGCTTTTTCTTTCTTTCGTTCGTTCTTTCTTTAGTTTCGTTTTTCTCCCGACGATGGTAATGGGATTGAGGATGATTTTGCGTTGAGTGATTGTTCTTCTTTCTATCTCTCCTATTGTGGTCTGACTGTTACCTTTGGGTTGTACGCCTTTTTAAATATGATACATGGCACCAGACTGACTGACAGAGAGAGAGAGAGAGAGAGAGAGAGAGAGAGAGAGAGAGAGAGAGCATAAAGTATGAATTTCAAAACATAAACTGAAATCAGAATGGTTAACACCAAAATTCATCAGAGTTCTGTGGTGTGATATTTTTAAGCATGACTTAACATATATAATACTTTTTTCAGAAAGTTAGTGTTTCTTTTTCCTTCGGCTGTGGTCAAGAACGCCATCTTCCCATTCATAGCAGTAAGAACATTCTGACTCTGATTCAGACAAGCTGAAATAGACAGACACAGAGCATGGTACCTCTAGGGGAATAAAAACGAACGGCTCACGCCATCTTCCCAGAGCCATTATTTTCCAATTAATCACATTCTTAAAAGAAAAAGTCCAGACTCCAAGGGAACTCAAAGAGGAAGGGTGTGTGCAAACACAAAGGCGAAAGCGATACCACACAGAACGAGCAAAAAAAGAGGGAGAGCACTCAACCCAGGCAAAAGTATCCAAAATCCAATTTTCGCCCTCAAGAGAGAAAAATGAAAGAACAGTGACAGTGGCTTCGAGCGGTTCACTCTTCTTCTTGGCTGTCTGACTCTCTGCCTTTTATTTTTCTTTTAAGTTTGATTGATGGATCTGCTGTCTCTCTCTCTCTCTCTCTCTCTCTCTCTCTCTCTCTCTCTCTCTCTCTCTCTCTCTCTCTCTCAGCCCAGTGGGCTGGATGTAAAAAAGTATCTATGCTTATCCATTTACCCTCTTAAAATAAAATTCGTTCTCTCTCTCTCTCTCTCTCTCTCTCTCTCTCTCTCTCTCTCTCTCTCTCTCTCTCTCTCTCACACACACACACACACACACACACACACACACACACACACACACACTGTGTGTGTGTGTGTGTGTGTGTGTGTGTGTGTGTGTGTGTGTGTGTGTCCCTTCCCATCTCTCTTTCCCGTTATTCAGCAGCTGAAAATCTTTCATTGCCGTCATCTTGCATTTCTATCTGTCTTTATCACTCGCTATGTCCCGTCTGCCACTTTCAGTCTGTCTATCTCCTTATGTTTTGACGGGTAAAGAGATTCCACGACTCTAAGCAATGAAATGGAACATCCTAATTTCAGCATAGGAGCCAATCAACACCAAACAAATGCAATCAAATAGCCAACTGCAGGTCGATGATCCCCTACACACACACACACACACACACACACACACACACACGTACACACGTAATCCCCTACCAGCTCCACTGTCATCCTATCCCTACTTCCGTCACCCACCCCGCTCCCTCTCGAACCCCTCCCTACCCCACACTCTCTCACACACTCTCCTACCTCTGCCTCCCCACTTCCCATCACGTTCTTGCTGTGACCCCATTGAGTTCGGCTGGCGTTCAGACGTAACGACCCCACAATGGATACTGTAAGCGGATTGGTCAGTGTCCAGACATTCTCAGTGAAACAGTTTGTTTGATTGGGCGAACTCTCCAGGCTGGCACAAACTCCAGTTGTCTCTCAACTGGCTTCAAGAGGCGCCAGAGCTGATTGGCTGTCGTCGGGTCACATGAGAGGCAAATCCATTTCCTGGTCGTAATTCCATGTTCTCTTCGAAATCTTGTATTTTTTGTACATGTGTGCATCAGTGTGTTGTTATGTCCAGTCCTTAGTCTGATCGGTAGCACTTGATCTTCTCTGCTTAGATGGTAGTAGCAGTCAGCTTGCTTGGAATTTTTGTGTTGCTGTGTCTATTTCCTCCTGCAGAGTGCTTTAATGAATGTCTTCTCCTCAGGGTAGGAGACCTCTGCGTCGTGTTGTTCCAGTTGCCCCCCTTCCTTGGCCAGTCTGTCCGCCTCCTCATTTGCATGGATCCCACAATGGGCGGGGACCCACTGAAGGACAAGTTTTCCTCAGGCAAGCAGCAGAGGAAGCGAGTGCCAACCTGACACGCACCAAGCCTAAAGTGGTCATCTTCACAGGTGCTCTCTCTGTCCTGAGGGCACTCCAAAATCACCACCAGAAGGACCTCAACTGTCTGGATACAGCTCTGCAGAACCTTGGTTAAAATACGAAACGTTTGTTTGGAGTTATGGGCGTCTGTTGGTCTCATGATAGGAGCAAGAGTTATTCTCCTTGTTTGTTAATTACTGTTCACGGTTCCTTCCTGCTTTAAGATTGCTTTTCATACCAATCAAACTGAGGCTGCTAGTATTTGTTACTGTGCGTCCATGTGCTTGTTGGACTGTACTCAAAGTCATAAAGGCTAGGCCAGTCTTGAATAAATGTTATTTTACTGTTTGTTCACTTGTCAAGTTGTTGTTGCTGTGTAGATGTGTGACTTACATGGTATACATGGGCAAGCTTGGATCATCCTTTTTCCTTTTTTCTTCTTTTTTTTTTTTTCTTTTTTTGGGGGGGGGGGGGGGTGAGGGAGGGGGGTCTCCTCGTTTGTCCTGTGTACTTTGTGTTGTCATTCCTGCTGGGCGATTCAACATCGTGCACAGCGTTCATTTGGAGTCATGGGCGTCTGTTTGGTTCATCATGGGGGCAAGAACTACCCTACATGCTGGATAAATCTGTCACCAGTTCTTGGTATGGATTGGTTGGTTACTTGTTGAATCATCCGTCCCTGCCTGTTTGATTTAGTTGTCTCCTCTTCCGCATCTTCCCCCTCCCCCCACCCCCCCCCCCCCACCCCCGACATTCTCTCTCTCTCTCTCTCTCTCTCTCTCTCTCTCAGAACGTGTTCTCTGTTACCCCCCCTCCCCCAGCCCCTTATTATCTGCTTCCCTCCTTCCTTCCCTTCCTGCTCAACTGTAGGTGTTTTGTTTTGTTTTGTTTGTTTGTTGTTGTGTTGTTGTTGTTGCCTCACAGCATGCTGTCTCTCTGACTAGCCCCTGCTTAGTTCTTCTCTGTGTGTCGTTACACACCTGTCTGTACTTCCGCCTGTATAACCATCCTCTCTCTCTCTCTCTCTCTCTCTCTCTCTCTCTCTCTCTCTCTCCCCAAAAAAAAAAAATGTTTATATGGGAGAAATTCATCACTTTGTCCACCACAGGTTTCTTTTCTGAAACGAGTCGACTGCAGAGATAGAAAAGAGAGTGCTTTGTCTTCATTACGTCAGGGTCAGTGGAATCATCCATTAGAAATATTACTGTGCCTTTCATGGGTTGTTCCCTGTTTCTCTCTGTTAGTCTGTCTGTCTGTCTGTCTGTGTGTCAGACTGTGTGCCTGTCTGTGAGGTGGCGTATTTGATCACGTGCACGTCTTTGAGTGTGATTTTGTTTGTGTGCGTCTGTCTCTCTCTTTATTGTATGTACTCCATGTCTACACATAGTTGAATAATAATGTATGTATGAGTGTGTGTTGTGTGCAAATATGTGTGTGTGTGTGTGTGTGTGTGTGTGTGTGTGTGTGTGTGTGTGTGTGTGTGTGTGTGTGTGTGTGTGTGTGTGTGTGTGTGTGTGTGTGTGTGTGTGTGTGTGGTGTGTGTGTGTGTGTGTGTGTGTGTTCGTGCTGTGTGTGTGTGTGAGTGTGTGTGTGGGGTGTGCGTGTGGGTGTGTGTGTCTTCGTATGTTCGTGTGTGTGTGTGTGTGTGTGCGTGTGTGTGTGTGTGTGTGTGTGTGTGTGTGTGTGTGTGTGTGTGTGTGTGTCTTCGAGTGTATGTGTGTTCATGTGTGTGTGTGTGTGTGTGTGTGTGTGTGTTCGTGTGTTCATGTGTGTGTGAGAGAGACAGAGACAGAGAGACAGAGAGAGGGTAGGCTTGTTGATGCAGATGTTTGAATAACCGAAAATCTAGCAGTAGCCAGAACAAACTGAACAACCAAGGGACCTGAGAACTGCGTTGTTGCATCGATTTATCGGCAATCGCCTCTACACTGCCTCTGCTCAGCACTCGCATTCTGTCTTTGATTTACTGTTTCTTGTCCGCTTCATTGGTGTTTGTATGTTTGTCTGTCTGTCTCATCTCTGCTCCCATCTCTCCTGCCCCTCCTCCTCCCAGTGCCCTGTACCCCCCACCCCCCCACCCCCACCCCCTCCTCCCCCCCTACAACCACCTTCTCCTCAAATGAGGCTTTTTGCTTCACTGCATTTCATTTCCTTGGTTTCCGCTCACTTCCTCTCTGTGTCTCTTTGCACGCCTCTCTGTACTTCTGTTTATAATACACATCTCTCTCTCTCTCTCTCTCTCTCTCTCTCTCTCTCTCTCTCTCTCTCTCTCTCTCAAGAAAGTTATATTCGGAGAGAAAATCCATCACTTTGTCTACTGCGGGCGTCTTTTCTGCAACAAGCCAACCGCAGAGATAGAAAGGACAGTGTGCTTTGTGTATTCGTTACGTCATGGTCAGTGGAATCATCCGTTAGAAATGGCACTGTCTCTTCTATAGGTTTTCACTGGGTTTTTTTTTTTCTGTATCAGTGTGTATGCCCGTCTGTGTGTTTGCACACGCGTATGCGCGCGTTTGTGAGAGAGTGTCAGTGTGTTATTCTGTGGCCCGATTTTTCCAGTGTCTTTTTCTCTCTCCGATCTTTTTTCTTTTTCTGACAATGCCATTGTTTTTACGTCTTCCCACTTTTCATCATTTAGAGGTCTATATCTGCTATAGTCTCTCTCTCTCTCTCTCTCTCTCTCTCTCTCTCTCTCTCTCTCTCCGTATGGTTGTCTTCGATTCTATCTCTGTAAGTTCTCTCTCTCTCTCTCTCTCTCTCTCTCTCTCTCTCTCTCTCTCTCTCTCTCTCTCTCTCTTCTCTCCTCTTCGTCTTTTCTTCTTCTTATTCTTCTTCTCTCTCTATCCCTCTCTCTCTCTCTCTCTCCCTCTCTCTCTCTCTCTCTCTCTCTCTCTCTCTCTCTCTCTCTCCCCCCCATATGGTTGTCTTCGATTCTATCTCTGTAAGTTCTCTCTCTCTCTCTCTCTCTCTCTGTCTCTGTCTGTCTGTCTGTCTGTCTCTCTCTCTCTCTCTCTCTCTCTCTCTCTCTCTCTCTCGTCGTCTTTTCTTCTTCTTCTTCTTCTTCTTCTTCTTTCTTCTTCCTCTTCTCTTCTTCTTCTTCTTCTTCTCTCTCTCTCTCTCTTTTATTTTATTTTTTTTTTTTGTCTGGCATTGCCATCACCCCTACGTCCTCCTATTTTTGTTCATTTTTTGTGGAACACATTTGCCATTGTCTCTCTCGATCGTTTTTCAAAATCATTTTGTGGTCTGCCAGTGACATTTCCAAAACCTTTCCTCATTTTTGTGGTCTGCATCCACTGTCTTTCTCTCTTCCATCTTCCTTTTCGTTGTGCGGTCTGGCCCTGCTGTTGTCCCAGCTCTCAACACTTTTCTTCATATTACAGTCTACATCTGTCATGCTCCCGTTCTCCGCCTTTCTTTCCTCATTTAGGGGTCTGACCTTGCTGTCGACCTTATCTTTGCCGACGTCCTTCGTTTTGAAGTCTGCATCTACGATTGTCTTTCTCTCTTCCTTCTTGTGTGTGTGTGTGTGTGTGTGTGTGTGTGTGTGTGTGTGTGCGTGTGTATGTGTGTGTGTGTGTGTGTGTGTGCGTGCGTGGTGTGTGTGTGTGTGCGTGTGTATGTGTGTATGTGTGTATGTGTGTGTGCGTGCGCGCGCGCACGCGCGTATGTGTGTGTGTGTGTGTGTGTGTGTGTGTGTGTGTGTGTGTGTGTGTGTGTGTGTGTGTGTGTGTGTGTGTGTGTGTGTGTGTGTGTGTGTGTGTGTGTGTGTGTGATCTTGTGTGTGTGTGATCTTGTGTGTGTGATCTTGTGTGTGTGTGTGTGTGTGTGTGTGTGTGTGTGTGTGTGTGTGTGTGTGTGCGTGTGTGTGTGTGTGTGATCTCTGTCTCTTCCCCATCCACTTTCACCATAAACCATTCGCAAGTATCCAACTTTCTGTGTTAAGTTTCATAAAGTTCAACCTCTCTTTTCTTTTTCAGCGACTCATTTCAACTTCTATTTCATCAAAAGAAAATGATCTCAAACCCTTTATCTGTCCATCTTGTCATCAACGGCAGGATCGCTTTCATTACTTTCCCTTTCCATGCCTTTTCAGCCCGATGTTATTTGACCTCTCTGGGAGAAACCTGCCTGGACCCTTTCGTGCGCGTGTGCGCGACTGTCACTTCCGCTACTGTAGACATGCGCTCTGTAACGAATTGGACAGACGCCTTGAGCATTTCCGCCCAAGAGAGGGGCCTGGAAGACATATGGGTCTTCGTTTTGTTATTATGTTTCAGATCTTTGGTCATAAACAGAGACTAGTTTCAGGCCACTACGGACACAGAGTCAGTGCCACTGTAAAGGAAAGGATGACGTAGGGATGGGGGGTGGGATGATTCGGGCGGGGATTAGGGAGGTGCAGGGAAGGAAGACATTCAGGAACAAACTACTGGGAGTATCAAAGAAGAAAGACTAACAAAGATTGGAAGATGGATTTGAGAATGATTTTTCCTAGCATCTGGCTCATATCGAAAACCCCTGAAACACAGTCCCATTCTTTCTTACAGTCTTCTCTACAAGACGTTAGTGTCGTTCTTTTCCACTTACCTGCTCCCCCACTTCTCATGCCTTCCTTTCATCCTCACCGGCCATCTTCCTTCCCTTTACACTGATTCCTTTCTTCTTCCCATCTCCATCAACACTTTACGGCAGAGTCCATGAAAACCCTGTTCAGAGATGTCCCACCTGACGTGATCTTTGAGTTTCTGAAAGAGACTAACATGTTTCATCTGATTTAAGATTTTACAGAAGACAGATTTTTAACGAAGTTTCTGGTGCGTTTTTAGAAGACGTATTTCAAAAGAGATGTGTGAAAGGGTTTTGTTTGTTTGTTTGTTTGTTTGTTTGTTGTTTGTTTGTTTGTTTGTTTTGATGACTTGTGAGTTGATTTTAACATGATGACAGCCCTGATCTGGCCCTTTGCGGTCGGCTGGGCTATAAGCAAACTTACCTTACCTCCAAACGACTTTTCGCCATAAATCATTATTGCCAGCTATTCTCTCTCTCAGTAGCTAAGGATCACAAAAGTGACAAGAAGAAAGAAAGGACTCACAGCTTTCCCTCTTTGGGGCCATCAGACTTCATCACAGAACCATATTTACACACACAGGACACTGTGGCTGGATGTACACCAGTGAGAAGAGACTGGATCTCCCAGCCCAGTCAGGAGGACAGGAGGTTCCAGCTTCAGTTCCATTGTTTTCATTTCCACAGCCCAGCTGACCATACAGATGACCTTTGTCAGGGCGGTCATTGCTCCGGAAAACACACTGGCCATGTTGACAGTGCTGAAAGTTTTCCACTACAATTTTTTGTATTTAAGAATGAATAATGGGCCCTTGAAAACGGTAGACTGTTGTTGATACAAAGATGGACTGCTTCTGAAGTTGGCATGTGTTCAATCTTTAATGTATCAGGTCAAGTGTCTTTCTAAACAATTCTGTAAAAACAAAACTGACTGAAACTACTTTCAGTAAAGTTGTCATAGGATTCTCCAGAAACATGACAATTCAATGTTTAAGTAACGCACGAGAGAGAGAGAGAGAGAGAGAGAGAGAGAGAGAGAGAGAGAGAGGCAGACAGACAGACAGACAGACAGACAAGACAGGAAGAAGACAAGACAAGACAAGACAAGACAAAATTCTTTATTTACGAGGATAATAGATAAGCACTGATGTGCTTTTTTACATCCAGTCCTAGCATACACACACACTCACACACACACACACACACACACACACACACACACACACACACACACACACACACACACACGAGACGTAACAGTATGACATTTGAAAAGATAATACAATAGAATAGTTAACACTGAAGATCATCAGATGACTGTAATGTACTATATTCAAGATCGTTGTGACAAGGAAGTTCACGTGATGTCGAAGTCTAACATGGTTCTTCATGCACAATTTTTGTTTCCTCCAGAAAATGACTGCTTCATACATGGTTCATTTTTTTGGTTGAGAAACTCCATCATGCTTTTACGGCAATGAGAATATTCTGACACTGATTCAGACAGGAATAAATAGGCGGTGATGGAGACACAGGTATACAAACAAATACCTGAGGGAAAAAAAAAAACTGATAGCCAGACAGCATGCTTGGTTAGTCTCATAGGTTTCCCCAGTAAATCATTCAACAACAACAAAGTAAAGAGAACTCCAAGAGGTAAGTGCAACACAGCGGAGAAAGTGAGGCCACAAAAACGAGAAAAGGAAGGGAGAGCAGCCACTCCAGGCAACATTATTCACAAGCCCATTACCGCTGTCGGAAGAAAAAGAAAGAAAGTGTTAAAAGCGATGGCTCCGAGCGATTTACTCTTCTTCTTGACCATGTGGTGTCTGTTGGACTCCCTATTTGTGTGATGGCCTCTTGAACACACACAAAAGTAAAAGTTTCTAATCTAAATTCATTTCTTTAAAAAAAAAAAAAAAAAAAAAAAAGCTTGATGGATCGGTGCTCTCTCTCTCTCTCTCTCTCTCTCTCTCTCTCTCTCTCTCTCTCTCTCTCTCTCTCATCCTTCCACGTCATTTTTTTGCATTCATATCTGTCTTTATCTCTCTCAATGTCCATCTGTCTCCGTCAGACTCTCTATCTCCCCTCAGTGTGACAAAATTCTTGTTTGCCTGTACTCTCTCTATTCGCTGCTGACTCTATAAGTCTATGTGTTTGTCTGTCTATCTGTCTGTCTGTCTGTTTCTCTTGTGTTTAAACAATATTCATACTTTCTTTATCTCTCTCAATGCCCCTCGGTCTCCACCAGTATGTCAATCACCCTTTGAATGACCAGCGTTTATATCTGTCTTTATCTCTGTCTATACCCAGCTGGCTCTGTCAGTGTGTCTGAAGAGGTAAAGAGACTCCACGATTCTGATGAATGAAGTGAAGCCTATTCCACTCGTTGGGTAGAAGCCAAGCCAGCCAACGCCAGATTCGAATACATGTAAGACCTTGCAGTTCTCAAGGGATTAGAATCCCCGATCTATCAGTCATTGGTCTGTGACAGTAACCACTGGGCCCTGACACCTGCATCACTGATGGACTGGAGCTGTGTAGGGGGTCAGGAAGTGCCCCAGCTCCCGGGTACCATCACTGGGATGACTCATTTCTAAAGCCCTGTAACCTCTGTCTCCCACTAGATCTTACATCGTCTTCTTTTTACTCTTTATACTCTAGCTGCCTTAAATTTCTTCTTTTTTTGAGATTCAGGAATCTCAAACATAAAAGTCAGTCCAGTGGACACATCAGCATCTATAAACGTCAAGCCAGTAGACACATACATCAGCATCTACCAACGTCAGGCCAGTAGACACATCAACATCTATCAGCGTCAGGCCAGTAGACACATCAGCATGTATTAGCGTCAGGCCAGTAGACACATCAGCATCTATAAACGTCAAGCCAGTAGTAGACATATCAGCATCTATCAGCGTCAGGCCAGTAGAGACACAGTAGCATCTATCAACGTGTCAAACTTCGTGCAGCTCCGGACTTTATTGCTGAGTCCCTTTCTAGTGTTTGTCTGTGAAAACATGACACAGAGACTGATGTTACAATGGTGGACAGATGTTGTAGCCAACATGACACAGGCACTGATGTTACAATGGTGCAGACAGATGGTGTAGCCAACATGACACAGACACTGATGTTACAATGGTGGACATATGGTGTAGCCAACATGACACAGACACTGATGTCACAATGGTGGACATATGGTGTAGCCAACATGACACAGGCACTGATGTTACAATGGTGGACATATGGTGTAGCCAACATGACACAGACACTGATGTACAATGGTGCAGACAGATGGTGTAGCCAACATGACACAGACACTGATGTTACAATGATGCACAGACAGACGGTGTGTAGCCAACATGACACACAGACACTGATGTTACAATGGTGCACAGACAGACGGTGTGTAGCCAACATGACACAGACACTGATGTTACAATGGTGCACAGACAGACGGTGTGTAGCCAACATGACACAGACACTGATGTTACAATGGTGGACATATGGTGTAGCCAACATGACACAGACACTGATGTTACAATGGTGCAGACAGATGGTGTAGCCAACATGACACAGACACTGATGTTACAATGGTGCACAGATGGTGTAGCCAACATGACACAGACACTGATGTTACAATGGTGCACAGACAGATGGTGTAGCCAACATGACACAGACACTGATGTTACAATGGTGCACAGACAGATGGTGTTTAGCCAACATGACACAGAGACTGATGTTACAATGGTGGACAGATGGTGTAGCCAACATGACACAGACACTGATGTTACAATGGTGCACAGACAGATGGTGTAGCCAACATGACACAGACACTGATGTCACAATGGTGCACAGACGGTGTGTAATCCAGGAACGAACTTATTAAATCCTGATGCAGACTGGTACCAGAAACTGCATCCACCATCCATTTGATTCTGGAGGACTGAGAGGTCTGTGGCCATCTTCTAGCTGCCTTTAAATTTCCTGTCAGCGTTCTGCACGGTCCATCTGAAGTGTCCTTCCTCACGCCATCCTGGCATACCGGGGTGAAGCAGCGGTCACAACACGGTGATGTAGGGCGACGCGGCACGTAGTGGGTAGGGTTCGCTGGATCGTTTGTTAGCTGGTTGGAGCTTCCCAGCTGAGCACCAGTTTCTGATCGTGGTGACCCCTGCATGCGTCCCTTTTCCCTACCGCTTCCCCTTCCCCTACCTCCCCGCTGTCCCCCCCCCCCCCCCCCCCCCCCCCCCAACCCCTCCCCATCAAACAATTAGTAAGTCAGTGAGAGCATGTCACAGAGTGAAAGGATGGCGTGTGATAGTCATTGTATAGGCAGCTGTATTCGCTGGATCGTTTTGCTAGTTGATTGGCGTTTCAATTCGAAGCACTAGTTTCTGATGGTGGCTACCTATGCATGCCCCCCTCCCCCCTTTCCCTTAACCCACCCCCACCATTGGCAGGTCAGTGAGTGCCTGTCATAGAGTGACAAATGACGTGTGAGTCATCATATAGTCGGCTGTATTCTGTCTTCGGAGCATGTAACTTCATTTTAGCAGAATGTTATACAAGAGCTTCTGTAGCAGAGGGTAATCTCCACACGGCATTATGCTGGGTGACAAAAGTTTTTCTTTTTTTTTTCTAGAACCATTTAAATTCAAACAGAAGCATGCTCTCCCCCTCCCCTCCCTCCCCCTCCGAAAAAAAAAAAAATCTTCATTTTGATCACTTCCTCACGTTACCGCCTACTGTGGTAACTTTAGCAGACATGTACACATAAGATGTATTGCGATATAACATATACATGTATTGGCACTGGAGCTATTATCCTCCATCCCCTTCCCCAATGTGGAGGTAGGCTATTACCATCTCCATCAACTTCGGGTTATGGGGGAAAACGGGTCAAGGGAAGAAAATTAATGTAATAAAAAAGTAATATATGTATCATATATACGTGGGGGGGGGGGGGTCCGTGTCTGTGCGCGCGCGCGCGCGCGCGCGCGTGTATATGTGTGTGTGTGTGTGTGTGTGTGTGTGTGATGGTAATGATGCTCCTAAAATCTTGATGGAAAACATAAGCAGAAATTCACTCTGAAGAATACAGATTCACTCTGCAATGGCATCAATAAACCAGTCATATTTGCCGCACAGAATCATGACGTGGCGATGAGACAAAGAAGGTCAGGGAAACCATGAGAGTGGGGGGGGGGGGAAGGGGGCGGGGGAGGTTAGGGGATGGAGCATCTCCATCAAGTTCTTCAGTATTCAAAGGGTCTGTAAAATGCGAGACGAAAAGATTAAGGTTGGCCTTAAGAATCATAGAATATCACTGGAAGTTCACACCAAATTGTGCACTTAGTCTACCTTGGCATCAGTCTACCAATGATTTAATGCAGAGAATCGTGACATGAGCAGCAGATAAAAAGAAAGATGGATGCACAAGAGACGGAGGAGGAGGAGGTGTAGATACAGAAAGCCGGGGACAGGGAAAGGGGAATCTCTCCAGTACATTATTCTGTAACTTAAGGATAGGTAAAACGAATGAAGGCCTCGGGAATCACAAGCGCTGACAGAAGTCAGAAAACGGTGTAATCTGTAGACCTTGCAAGTTATGCAGTATGATACGATTCTAATGCAGACAGGGAAGCCCAAAGACGGGTCCATCTATGCTAACATACATACACTCTAAAGGTCACTGGAGGTGACCGATGTATCATAAAACCGTCTGATGCTATGTTACAGAGGATGATATTAATACCATTGCCTCAACTCTCCACTGCCACAACTGAACATTGACCTCAAGTTCATAAAACCATTCTGACCACCACTTAATGCCTGTAATGTCGATATCCATAACCATTAGTCTAGATTTTTTTTTTTAAAAAATGAATTGTGCGAGAAGGTTGAATGCTTTGGTAAGGTGAGAGAGAGGTGTAATGGGTGGCGGAAGAAGTTATGGGGGGGGGGGGCGCTGTAAAAGAATTCTGGAATAGTGAGCAAGCAGTAAACCTGCTCTCTAGTTCCCTGTCCTCTCTTTAGCACTTTTCATCCATTTCCTGACCTCTGGTTGTATATGAACTATCAAACCCACCACAAGCCAGAGAGTCAAACCACCAGCTGCAAAATGACCCATTGCTCACACACACACACACACACACACACACACACACACACACACAATTATTTCATAGCTGTCTGAAGAAGATATGTTAACAATACAATGTGACATACGCTGTACGGATTGTGACCTGCTTTTGCAGGACAGAAATGGGTAATACATTTTCAGATCCACTGATCTGCTACCCGTTCTCCTCTTCTCTACCCCTCTCGAAGCCCTCCCGTCCTTCTTACACACATTTTCCTCCCCGCCCCCCCTCCTCTCGTCAATTCCCTCTCACCAAACGACACAGTCAGGCTAAGCTGGTGTTCAGACACAGATGAATGCACAATGAAAGCAGTAAGCGGATTGGTCAGCTTTCAATCGTTCGATTTGAAACATTCCCTTTGATTGGGCGAAAAAAGCCGATCATTTCCCAGTTGGCACAAAGCAGTCTCTTTAAGTCGAACCCATAGACACAGGTCTAACAGGCGCCAGGGCTGATTGACTGTCATCAGATGACATGAGAGAAAGTTCATCTTTATGTTTTATTACCGGGACATCCTCTGTTCTATGACTTCTGTAGGCTTTTGTATAAATGTACACCAATTGAAAAAAAAAAGAAAGAAATTTTATAGGAAGAACAGGAAACTGCAGATCAAAACATATTTTAAGACAGTCTTTAAATGGCAATATATGTGCATTTCCTGAGTCTCTGTGTTTGTACAGAGAGAGAGAGAGAGAGAGAGAGAGAGAGAGAGAGAGAGATTCATTTTGGAAAACTAGCTTGCTTGTCATTCTGTTTGCGTGTCTCTAATTCTGTCTGTCCATCTTTGAGCCCTCTCCCACAAGGTGTAAGTCATGAAGAAGTGTAGAAATCAGAGGGAGAACCTTTCCATGCTACATCTTGGTGAAATAATACCTGAACACAAACTCTGGGCTCTTATACAATATAGTCAGACATTACATGAGACAAGAACGGTCGTCTCCCCTCCATTTTCAGCCCCCTTAACACACACACACACACACACACACACACACACCTCATACACCCCACCCCCTACCATCACTATCAAACCACAGACTGTAGCTGGGGTGTTCAGACGCAGACGACAGCGCGGTGAATGGTGTAAGAGGATTGGACACCCCCACCCCCACCCACCCCCCCCTCATTCGCCCTGAAAGTCTCTGCGTAATTGGGTGGAAAAAATCCGCTGTCAACTTGACGCCTTGCCCGACAAGTAGGGTACCAATCGTCACTGAGCTAGAACACCTAGATACTAATGAAAGGGAGAGGTTGTATGCTAAATGGCTGTCTCCAAGTCAGGTTGGTTTAAATGACTGAACTGTACAAAATCTGTTCCTTCTTTACAATGAGCACTGAGAGAGAGAGAGAGAGAGAGAGAGAGAGAGAGAGAGAGAGTCCCCGCCAAATTAACAAATAAGGCAAAGTGACCATCAGTAAGCACCTCCACTCTTCTTGGACCACGGGGAAGATGGCGTACACTGACGGTGTCTTTCTTCAGTGCATTTTCCCTCCCTCCCCATATAGTGTGCACCACAAGCCAACTTATCAAATTGTCAACTTCACGTCGACGACCCACTGCACACACACACACACACACACACACACACACACACACACACGTGCGTACACGCACGTGCGAGCGAGCACATGCAAGTCATCATGACATACGCTACAGAGCGTGTGACCTGTCTCTGCAGAACAGAGACACACATAACACGTGGTACACTGTCCGCTCCACTGTCATCCTATCTCTACCTCCTTCTCCCCATTTCTGCGTGAACCCCTCCCTCCCCCTCTCACGTACACTCCCCCACTTCCCTCCCACTTTTCCTGCAGTGACACAGTGGAGTTAAGCTGGGGTTCAGACACTGACGACCGCACAACGAATGCTGTAAGCGGATTGGTCAGTTTCGACTCATTCTCTCTGAAACACACTGTTTGATTGGGCAAACCCTACCAGCCAGCACAAGGCGAAATGTCTCCCAAGTAGGTAGTAAAGGGCGCCAGAGCCAACTGGTTGTCGTCACACATGTGAGAACAATTTATTTGCTTAATGCCATGTTCTGTTCTATGGCACCTTTAAGCTTTTTGTAAGCATGTGCGGACAAAACAAAGAAAGTTATAGGAAAAATGAGAAAACTGCAGATCTAAAAGTCAGGTTTGAGATACATGTGAAATTAGAATATGTGTGTGTGTGTGTGTGTGTGTGTGTGTGTGTGTGTGTGTGTGT
>JADBJO010013654.1:5000-30000 GCA_016801955.1 Conus betulinus
AACAGATGGAATAGAGCTGGTTTGGAGTGTGTGCTAGATGAATAGGTAGGTACCAGAAGTAACATTTGGTGTGTGTGTGTGTGTGTGTGTGTGTGTTGTGTGTGTGTGTGTGTGTGTGTACTAGGTGAATGGTTGAAACGAACAGTGCTGATTTGGAGTGTGTGCGCTCGGTGACTAGGCACCACAAACAGTGTTGCTATGTGCGTGCGTGCGTGCGTGCGTGTGTATGTGTGTGTGTGTCTCGGGTGACTGGATACCATAAGATTTATTGATCTGATGAATTTCAAGCCACCGATACTGCTTACGCTACCCATTCATGTAGCATACAAGTAGCCAAGAGCAGCGTACAACAAGGACACTTTCCTGTGGGACACTTGCCTGAAAACATGCCAGATGAATGGATTTCACAATCGGCATCAGACGGGCCATTCAGGTTCCAACCAATGCTTTTTGCGGTACTCGTTCATCTTGCACACAAACAGGCAAGAGAAAGGCTTACACCGAACAAACATCGACACTTCCCCGCGTGTTTCTCGTCTGCGTGTGTGCCGAACGAATGGGTGGTGCGGGACCTCAATGGCCAAGGAATTAAAGCGTTTCGAACAGTTTCGCAATGGGCGCAAGAGCCATTGTCCCTGCTGACTGTACTTCTTCATTGTGAAACGAACCTTAAACCAAGTCATAAATCATATTTTAGTGTGATTCAAAATACAGAGGTAAGTACACTACATCAAAAAAAAATCTGAATATTTGATCAATGGATAAGCTTAAAACTTTCATTGAAAGCGCAAAAAAAAGTTTTGACGTCAAAAGGGCGTTCACGGCATAGAGAGAGAGAGAGAGAAGGAAGAAGGCGTGTGTGTCTAAAACTGATTGTCCCAAAGATTTTTGAAGCACAGGGTTTGCAGTAGAACTTGGTAAAAGTGTTCTGTCTAGACCACCCAGCCGCTCTCATTATGCAGTCAATAGGCACATCTCCGCGCTGAATGCTGCTGAAGTGCTAGCTGCTCTGGTGCTGTGAGCTGAAAAAAACGGCTGATATCCACCCCGGCTAACCTCAAAACAGTTTTAATCCACCTGGATATAGTGTCTCTTGAGACTTCACTGTGAGGTTGACAAATGAAATGAAGAGTTGTTTCCCTTTCCTCGGAGTCTTTTGTCACTCGATCTTACATACTGTCTAAGGAGGGTAACAACACACACATTTTGTTTTTATTTACAAATGACTCTAGTTTCTAACGGTTGCACATGTGACCCTGGTTTAGTTTGCTTCAGCACAGCACTAAACACTAAGACACACTTGTCATCTTTAAATCTGACATCCTCACATTAAATGTGTGGATTGTTTGACCCCTCTGACCAGACAGCAGGGCTAGCAACATAACCAGTCTAAGGGTCAACTGCTTAGGAGTCATCTTTCCTACGTCTGGCCAGCCAGCCAAGTATTGCGGTACACTATCCACATCCCATGTCTCATGATATTTGGGAATGGAGGGTCTTTCTTCAAACACCTCTTTCATTAGGGCGACACTAATGGGTGACTGCCTACTGCCTCGGTGCCTGGCCCGTGCAAATAAGCTGAAACTGCACTCCGGGCTAAATTTATTGTACTGTGACTTGCCCCAGAATCATACATTTCTGCCAGAAAATGTATTACATGGACATAAGTTGGTGTTTTTATTCCCTTGCTATCTACAAAAGTTGTCCACCTTCTTATCTAACAGTCATACGCTTTCTGCGTAGAGTTTCTCCAAGAGCTCATAACCAAATCAGCGGCCCCACTGCTTAGACCACAGCTGGTTAAAGAAGACCTGAGATCCTGCAAACTAGCAGGTGAAGCCTCTTCTGCTGAATCAGGCGATGGACTGCATCTGGGTGGCTGGGGAGATGCAACAGGTTTCTTTCTGCAGGTCAGACGCACTGGCTCTGCAGTCAACAGTCGCAACACAGTACCGGATACCACGGCTGCGTGGCCAATCTGGGACCACCAGCACACCCGAACTCTGCAGCTTCTGGAGGAATCGGGTGACAACGCTGAAAGGAGGAAAAGCATCGAAATTTATGTCTCTCTAAGTTACACTGAAAGCATCATTAGCTTCTGCTTCTGGATCTGGCCTGAAAGAGATGAATCTGTTCATTTGCACATCCAGCCTAGAAGCAAACAAATCTATGTCAGGTGCTGCATTTAGCTGTCTAACTGATGTTTCTGCATGCCAGTGTATATGGGCCTATAGTGTGTGTGTGTGTGTGTGTGTGTGTGTGTGTGTGTGTGTGTGTGTGTGTGTGTGTGTGTGTGTGTGTGTGTGTGTGTGCGTGCGTGTGTGTGTGTGTGGGGTGGGGGGGTGCGTGTGTGTGTGTGTGTGTGTGTGTGTGTGTGTGTGTGTGTGTGTGTGTGTGTGTGTGTGTGTGTGTGTGTGTGTGAATGTTCAGAAGATGACTTAGGATCACGAACAAGAACAAGACCATCAAATACAACATATACGTGCACGCGCGCACGCGCGCGCGCGCGCGCGCGCGCACACACGCACACACAGACACACACACACACACACACACACACACACACGCATAACAATAAGAACAACAACTCCTCCCCCCTCACACACACACACCACTCGCGTCCGTGGACTCTCTTGTTAACACGCTGCCATCACCCCACTGATGAACACACACCAGCGTGCACACGTCTACAGTATGCGCTGGGGGCGCTGAGAGATTCAAAGTCTTATCTCAGTTGTCATGTGTTTTCTCATTTGCGTCTGTTATTGGAAAGGCCCAGTATAAGTTTGCCCCAATCTCTAGGAGTCTTAGCAGTGTTGGCCTTGGATTATTCCATTGTTTGTTTGCTTGGTGATGTTTCTTGCTTTTCCCTTAAGTCTGGATGTGCGGCCACTTCATCTCTTGATGTTCAGATATGAAAGATGGTCTATGGTATAATGGCTTTGCTCTTGTTTGCTTAAGTGATTCTTCAGATTTCTTATCACATCAGATCGGCCAAGCAGTGATCCAGTTCTTATGTTGCCTTGCCAGCCAGTGTGTCTGCTCTCTCGTCGTTTCCTTTAACTCCAGCATGTCCAGGGCAGTACATCCATATGAGTCTCTCCAATGGAAGCTGCGCATTAGTTCATTCCAAGCAGGGCTTCCCATTCCACTTTCCACTTTCTGAAGTAGGTTCATGGAGTCAGTCAGTATCATGGCTTGTTGAGTTTGAAATTAATAAAAAAAAAACCAGAAAAGGCACTCTCCCCATCATATTCAGCCTTGTATCCCCCTCAAGTATCTTCTCCCCTCCCCCCATTCCCCTTCCCACTCTCTCTCTCTCTCTCTCTCTCTCTCTCTCTCTCACTCACTCACACACACACACACACACACACACACACACGCGCGCGCGCGCGCGCGCGCGCGCGCGCAAAGAGTTGTCCTCCCTTGAGTCCTATCCTTACTTGGGTATTCCGTTTGCAAGGACAACTCTTCAACACATCAAAGCAATTAACATATATCCGGAATATTTCTACACTCACACACACACACACACACACACACACACACACACACACACACACACACACACACACACACACACACACACTATAGGCCCATATACACTGACATGCAGAAACATCGATTCTATGTGGCCACATGTATATGCAATTAGGGGAGTCCAAGATCATCAGACTATGGAACAGGCTGACATATTACTAGTGAGAGTCGAACGGGTTATGGGTGTATGTGGCATGGGGGAGGGGGAGGAAGGAGAGTGGGAGGGGGAATGAAAAAGCCTTACTCTATGTGCAAAGTAGATGCCGAACCAAACTGTTATGGTATAAATCTGGAATAAAAAATTTTAAATATCAAACATCCATAAAGTGGAGAAAAAAAAAAACCTTTCGGGGACGGAGGCGAGATGGGGGGGATGGGGTGGTGTGAGTCGTTAAAAATACATTTCAAGTAGATGAGATTTAATAAGACAAACAGCCAACAGTGCCAGACACCATCCAGTCTCATAACTGAGATGGAACACACTAGACGCCAGCGAAAGGTTAATAGACTTGATCTTATCCTGAAGAGGCTGAAAGTGAGTTCTTGTACTTGTACAGACAATCAAAAAAAAAAAAAGTGGAATATCAAGAATCTGA
The DNA here is from genome assembly GCA_016801955.1 of Conus betulinus. Taxonomy (NCBI): domain Eukaryota; kingdom Metazoa; phylum Mollusca; class Gastropoda; order Neogastropoda; family Conidae; genus Conus; species Conus betulinus. The sequence continues at coordinate 9,137 of JADBJO010013654.1, forward strand.
ACACATGCACAAGCAGGTGCCAGTTTTAAACATTTGCCTAACCATCCGTTAACCCGCAGCTTGCATTAGGTTACGGTTTGGGATAGGCCCGGTGGGGAGGGGGGGGGGGGGGGATTATTAACATTTGCTTGGTGGATTAGTTATATGCTTCCGAGCTGAATCCTGGAGGTATTGTTTCTGTGTCATGTTCCAGATTGAACTTGTGAGAATGTGAATAGTTTCAGAAGAAAGAAGAACATCACAATTCAAAACATCAGATGTAGTCCTAGCGGCTTTCCTGGACACCAAAATCAGCTGAGTCATTGCCACGTAAACTGGAGTGCCCTGTACCCACATCAAAGTGATATTGGTAACCCTCGTTATCAACTGATGAATTAGAAATAAGATCTTACATATCATGTCGGAACGAATAAGACTTCGATTGACAATGTAGAGCCGTAAGCGCTGATTTTGAATCCGATGATTTAAGTATTTGTCTTTGTATATAACAGGCATGTCAAGTATAAAATCTAGTGCTTTCAAAATGGCAAATAACTCGCTTGTAAATATAGAGCATCCTTTAAAAATGTGGAATTTGTTTCTAATATTGAGCGCTGGTATTACACAAGAATCCCCAACGTCAGGAGTACCTAAAACAGAACCATCCGTGAACATGTGCAAAATAGGAGTCGTATTTCTTATCTATCAAGTCTTTGGCATCGGATGACAGTAACAGAAGATTATCGTTTTCATTAAGATTTCCATTAGTGTATATGATTTCTGCCTGCTTTGACAACCTACAGCACTTTGATTTGTGCATTGACTATCACACAATCCCATCCACCCCTCCCCTGTTCTTTCCTACATCCCCAGCATTCAGTGATGGGCTATTGGCCTACACTCCGGGAACATAGTGACGAGAGAGAGAGAGAGAGAGAGAGAGAGAGAGAGAGAGAGAGAGAGAGAGAGAGAGAGAGAGAGAGAGACAGACAGACAGACAGACAGACAGACAGACAGAGGTCTTGAATCTTTAGAAAATTAGTATCACAAGAATACCGATGGCCCTTCTTCCCATTCCCCCGTCCCATCCCCCCCCCTCCTCACCCACCCCCACATACGTGTACAATCTCTCTGTCAGTCTGTCAGTCTTTCTCGCTCTTCATCTCTCTCTCTCTCTCTCTCTCTCTCTCTCTCTCTCTCTCTCTCTCTCTCTCTCTCTCTCTCCTCTCTCTCTCTTTCCAATCTCTCTCTCTCTCTCTCTCTCTCTCTCTCTCTCTCTTCACTTTCGCTCTTTTCCCCCCCCCCCCCCCCCCCCTCTCTCTCTCTCTCTCTCTCTCTCTCTCTCTCTCTCTCTCTCCTTTCCACTTTCGCTCTTTTCTCCCCCCCCCCCCCCCCACCCGTGTCTCTCTCTCTCTCCCTTCTCCCCGCCCCTTTTCTCCAGCCTCCTCCTCCTCAGTCCTCAATGCCCACCCCCACCACCCACCATCCCCGCCCTCTCTGGGACAGTGTTTATCCTGAATTGTTCATTCGTGGAACTGACGCCATCACCGCCATGGCCACTCTACCCTGACTCTCCGACTGATGGTCAACCGGCAACCATCGGCTTGCACAGATTTCCTTTCACAGTGACACGTGAGCTGAGGGAGTGGGGGGGGGGGGGGGGGGGGGTGATCCAAAGCAGAGTCTTGGGATCCGCCCACAGTGTGTGTGTGTGTGTGTGTGGGGGGGGGGGGGGGTTGGGGGGTGGACAGGATGGGGATGGATGGGCGGACGAGGCACGGGAGAGGGGAGGGAGGGGAGAGGAGAGGGACGTGCTTCAAGTGAAATATTTCAACCTGTACAGGGAAAAGGGAGGGACTAAGGGAGGGGAGGTAACGGAGGGAGGATTTCCAGGAAGTCCGGACTCTCCATCTCAGCCGACCCTGAGAACGATGACCAATTCTACGCGCCAGGGAACAAAACGTTGCTGGATTTTAAAACCAAATCGGCGGGAAAGGGAGAATTTCCCAAATGCCCCCAACTCCCCACCGCACTGGGCCCGAGAACGTTAACATCTCCAAGAGAACAAACAATACCAGGAGATTTTCACACCAAAACATCTTAAATATTTCAACTAAGAAAATCAATCAGTAACACCAGCACGTCTTCCTGATAATGTCCAGCGCTAATTACCAGTCACAGATGGTACCATTGATCTCTGTTGAGCTACATGTTCTTTTGAGGGGAATTGTGATCTGTATTCGTAGGCCTACAGCTGGGATGGGGATACCAGAATGCCTCATGTTTAGCGTGATTTAAAAGAAAATTGCAAGAACATCATCAGCTACATCTCCCTGGGTATAAAGAAAGGTGCTGACCTGACAGCATGCAGATTTCTCACGAAGTCCAAATATACCTCACGAAGCGAGTTCGCCATTTTGGCCAGTTCTTAGCTCGATCGTCTAAATCTTTGGGTGGAGGAAGATGCATACGTGTATGATAATCAGGATCTGGATCATTACGTTGCAGGAGAGCAATCAACGGCTATAAACACGACTGAACAGGGAGAGCGCAAACATAGTTAAAGAGGCCACCACTTTATCCTAACAGTCTTCTATTAGGTTCCCTTGTCATCATCATCATCATCATCATCATCATCATCATCCATTTGGACGGCCCCAATCAACTGGTTGATTACCATGCCGTACTATGGAGGTTGTGTGAAATGGAAAGCCAGTGTAGGAAGATAAAGACCTACGACAGTGGAGAAACATAAAAACTGGGGGAGCCCTACTCTATGTGGGTTTTATCAGCAGACTACTGTAATTTTCGCTCTTCATCTGGAAACAAGTTCCAGACTAGCTGAATCTGGTTCGCCCTAACAGTGAAACAGGCCCCAAAATAACTTTACAGATCACAGTTTTACTAGGGAAAGAATGGGATGGGGTGGCGACCTAATCCTACCTACACTAACTATTTAAATTCAATTAAAACACAAAACACCCGTCTTTTTTCAGCAAGCTTTCGAGCCACTGCTCTTCTTCAGGCTGCATGACAACAAGTGACGCAATAGAAAAAACCATTAACATTATATTTAAAAAATGCTAACTATTTCTCAGTTTTTAGTTTTGTGGTACCCTTGACATGAGAGTGTCAAGGATTCCAGCCTTCATCTCCGCCTCTGGCAGGTCGTTCCAGACCTGGGTGGTGTTTGGACGCCCATGACGCTACTACGTCCATGACGCTACCACAATGTGATAATATGTGATGATAATTAAAAACAAAAGGTGTCTTAGGCTCACCTCGATGCGCTAAGTTGAATGGAACCCTCAGCTAAGCTGTACGACCACTACTTTCCCATGAAACTGCGACAAATACACAGTAAGCTCAGCCGATCACAGCCAGAGCAACCACCTGCAAGCCATTTTGACTGCTGATCACGTGTTGTAATTTTTTTTTTTTAATTTTGGATCATGCTCAAAATGGCGTGCAGGTGGGGAAGGAGTACTCAGCTTACTGTGTATTTGTCGCAGTTTCATGGGAAAGGAGTGGTCGTACAGCTTAGCTGAGGGTTCCATTCAACTTAGCGCATCGAGGTGAGCCTAGAGACACTTTTGTTTTTTCGTCTAAACAGCCCCCTGAGTTTAGTATTCTAAAGTTGAAGATACTGGTTCACACAAAAACGAGTAGGTCACCAGTGCGCATGTTAAAAAGCAGGCTAAAATAAAATGAAATAAACTAAAATAAAGTGCGACTCAGCCTGTTGTCCCCTGGAGCAAAATTTGGCAACAAGGAGATTCAGGCCCAGGTAACATAAAATATCTGGGCAGGTTAAAATAGTAAAATCAGTCAATATGCAGATCTCAAGACTGTCGTATCAATTCCCTCATGTTCTTCCTAGTATTCCCCTTCCCTCTGATATGGTTCCCTGTTACAAACCGTGCTGCTCTGTTCTGAATCTTTTCGAGGTTATCAATGTCCTTTTGATGGTAAGAATCCCAGACTGAGCAGCCATATTCCAGTACTGGTCTAATTAGTGTTTTTGTAGCAGTCGTCTTCAACCTTTTTGGGGCAGTCGTTGATATTCCTGTATAAGAAAACTAAGATGTTATTTGCTTTATTGTGGTAGATCCGGCTAATGAGTTGTGTAAACAGGAGCTGCAGACCTGGCCAGAGGCTCTGTCGACCTGCCCCACTGATTTATTAAGGGTGAGCCCTCACCTAGCTCCACCCCAGCCTCCTTTCTTTCTTTTTGTTTAAAAGTGGAAGAAACAGTTATTGAAATGCCAAGGGGAAGAAGCTCTTATGAGACCGGTAGTGTTATCATTGAGCAGTATTTCATTTCTTTGTTGAATGGTTGTGCTGTTGGGTATGACCTCAGAGGTTGAGCAGCAGCATTTCATTTCTTTGTTGAATGTTTGTGCTATTGGCATGCCATGTCATTATATTAATTCTGTCTGCCAATGAAACGTTAATTGTGAGTCATTTTGGAAAGATAACAAATATGCTTGTTCAGTGATGGCATTGGAGAGAGTGCAGAGAAGGGCCACAAAATTATAAATTACCAATGTGTGAATGATTAACTACAGACTCAACTTTCACATGGAACATTTAGAGCGATAGTAGGTTGATATTTAGTTATACGCATAGCACAGGTCAAAGTACATACATGTACAGCTTGGTGTACAAAATGTTAACACACTTGCAAGCACACATACTATGCACATATATGGAGCACACATGTACAGATGTGCATATGTGCATGCACTGACTGACTGAAAACAGGTCATTGCTAGATTAACCCATGGTTGTACTGACAATGAAGAAAACATGAACAGAATGTCTGCATTTATTATTTAAAGAAAAGGAACATAACCCCCCCCCCCCCCCCCCCCCCCCCCCCCCCCCCCCCCCCCCCACACACACACAAATACACACATCTCCCATACGAACATAGCCTCGCACACACACGCCCACGCACACACACACACACACACACACACACACACACACACACACACACACACACACACACACACACTCTCTCTCTCTCTCTCTCTCTCTCTCTCTCTCTCTCTCTCTCTCTCTCTCTCTCTCTCTCACCACCACACCACACCATAATACCATCCTACACACAGGGGGTCAGAATAGCTCAGTTGCTAGAGCGCTGGGGTTGCGGATTTGAATTTCGGTACAGGGGGATTTTTCCCCCTCGGAGTTAAAAGTGGGTTCTGACTCCATTCCCCATACAGTCCTTTAAATGAGACTATAAACTGAGGTTCCGTGAGTGAATGCACGCACAACTTCTTGCACACACGTAAAATCCCATCACCAACTTTCGGAAGAGAAGGCCAGTTTGGCCGTTGGTATGGATGACATGTTACACATAGCATGCACCTTGCCCGAAGATGGAGTATGGCTGCCTTAATGGCAGGATAAAGAAACGGTCGTACACACAAAACTCCACTGCCTGTCTATACAGGCAGTGTCCGCAGGAGTATCAGCCTGCGAACCCAGAAAGAAAGAAAGAAATCTTACACACACACACCCCCTCGTACACTAGCACATGTATACACATGCACTCACTCTCACAAACACACACACTACACACACACACACACACACACACACACACACACACACACACACACACACACACACACACACACACACAAAGAGAAAAGAAAAAGGAATTCTCTCAATTATATTCAGTCTTGTATCCCTTTGTACTTTTGCCACTATCTCTCTCTCTCCCTCAAAGTGTCCTCCTTTGAGTCCTTTCCTTATTATCATCCTCCGTTTGTAAGGACAACTCTTCAAACATCAAAGCAGTAGACATATAGTTGGAATATTCTACTCACACACACACACACACACACACACACACACACACACACACACACACACACACACACACACACACACACACACGGGCCCATATCTAGAAACATCAGTTCTATCTGACAACATGTATACCCAATACAGGAGAGTCAAAGATCATCAGAGTTTGGAACTGGCAGACATATTACTGGGTAAGAATCAAACAGCTTATGGGTGTATAGGGAATGGGGAAGAGGGAGAAGAATGAGGAAAGGAGTGAGAGGGGGGAATTTCACTCAGAACTGACCGTGACCCACTGACCACAGGCAAGGCACACGGGGGAGGGGTGTGTGTGTATGTCAACAACAGATGTGTGACAATGCTAATTGACTGTGAGAAGACGGCTGTGCACCCCTGATGTAGAACTGATATCGCTGTCTCTGAGACCAAGATACCTGCCGCGAGAATTCGGATAGTTGTTTTTAACAGTTGTTTATGCTCATCCTGCTGCCAGTGTGTCATGTGCCGCTGCCCATCTTGTTGATACTGTGCAATTTCTTCAGTCTATCTCTCCTGATGCACCCAATTTTATTCTTGGTGATTTTAATAGCTGTAAACAGAAGATTGACTCATCCCTTCCATCTTTTAAAAACAATATATTACCTGTTTTACTCGTAAAAACAAAATGCCTGATCTTTGTTATGGCAACATCAATCACGCTTACAAATCTGAACCCCTACCCCCTATCGGAAAATCTGATCATGATGTAGTCCACCTCATACCCGCATATAGACCTAAATTCAGACAGAACCCATCATAAAGAAGAAGGTTAAGGTATGGGAGCCTGACAGTATTTTGGAATTACAAGGATGTTTTGACTGTCACTGACTGGGACCTTTTCTTTGAATCCTCTGTCAATCATATCCATGAAGCAACAGATGTCATATCAGAATATATCATGTTTTGTCAAGAATTAATCATTCCATCAAAAACAATCAAAATTTTCCCTAATAATAAACCATGGGTAACGAAGCCACTGAAAACAGTGTTAAATGAAAAGAAAATTGCCTTTCAAACAGAAAACAAAATGGAACGTAAGAAAGTCCAAATAAAACTGAGAAAGGAATACGCTCAGCCCAAACAAAGTACAAAGAGAAGGTTGAATTGCAGTTTCAGTGCGGTAATATGCGGAACGCATGGCAAGGTCTAAAGAAATTAACTGGTCAAACTAAATCCCATCATCACTGTGCCTTATCAAAAGAACAGCAACAACAATTCGCTAATGAACTCAACAAATTTTACTGTCGTTTTGATGCTCATGATTTCACTGATGCATTGGGAGTGATAAAAGAGGAAATCAAAGCAAAGATAGAAGATGATATCATTATGAAGATACAACAATACTTTCAATGTTTAAAAGACTAAATATCCAAAAGGCGCCTGGACCAGACAATATTAGTAGTGTATTACTCAAGAACTGTGGATCTCAACTCTGTCATGTCTTCACTAGACTTTTCAATTGGTCTATTAAAACTTCAACTGTCCCTTCTCTCTGGAAAGCCTCAGTGATCTGTCCTATACCAAAAAAGTCTAAACCATCTTCCCTCAATGACTACCGCCCAGTCGCTCTAACATCCATTGTGATGAAGTGTTTCGAAAGAGCAATACTCGGTCACCTCCTCACTGATACAGTCAGTCATCAAGATCCTTATCAGTTTGCATACAAACGCAACAGATGCACAGACGATGCCACTCTTAGCAGGGTATATATGGAAGGGAGGCCAGCGCGAGACAGGACTTGTGTGTTGGTCACCCTGTCTTGCCAGGAGATGCCCAGTATACGCCTGAGGTTTCTGAGGTGGAAGGAATTGAGCCTAATAATGAGCACAATAAACATGATAATAATAATGCTAATAATGATTAACATAATAGTAATGATAAAGATAATAATACTTAAAATAATAATAACGATAAACAAAACATAGTACTACTACTAATAATGATAATGTGAACAAATATGAAGTGACTCACAATGATAATCATAATGATAATACTACTACTGCTAATAATGATAAAGACCGCCTTGCAACAAAACAGTAAGGGGAAAAAGGGCCGAAAAAAAATAGCAAAGGCGGGGGTGGTGGAGGAAAAAAAAAAACTAAACAATAAATACTTAAAAGTAACAAACATAAATAAACATAATTACGAAACGCATAATAATAAGCATAATGAACATAATCAACGTAATAATAAACATAATAACAATCCTAATAAACAAAGATGATAAACATAGCGAACAAAATAAAGAAAATAACAATAAAAAAATAATAATAACAATAATGATAAACCTAACAAAAATGAAAAACATATCAGCAAAAATAGACATGATAATAATAAAAATAACAATAATAAAAGAGATCATCATAACAAACAATGATGATAATAATAATAGTAATTATACTACTACTACTACTACTACTAAAAATGATAAACAAAAAAATAAAAACTAATAATGATAATGATAACAACAATAATATTGATAATAACAAGAGTAATACTGATATTGATAATAATAATAGCAATTATATACTACTACTAAAAAATGATAAACAAAAATAAAAACTAATAATAATAATGATGATAATAACAACATTAATATTGATAATAACAAGAATGATACTGATAATGATGATGATAATAATAATGATAATGATAAATGATTACGTTTCCAGCCAAGGCAACCAGTGCCGTCTCAGCCGGGTATACATGGAAGGGGGCAGCGCGAGGCAGGACTTGTGTGTTGGTCACCCTGTCTGGCCGGGAGATGCCCAGTATACACCTGAGATTGAGGTCATGATCTTGACGTATGACCTTGAAATCCGAAATCTGTTTTCAGTCAAAGCTCAGGCACTGGTTGACAGAGCAGTGACCCTTATGGGGTGTCGCAAGTGCATAGCGTGCAGGTGTCGGACATGTCTGCCGCTCGGCGACGCCCTTGTTTTAAAATCAAATCGCCAATGACCCATGACCAACACAAATATTATTCACTGATTTTCATCTGAACGTGTGTCTAAATAGTTATCTATATACTAATGATAAAAAAACTGCTTCCTTTTTGCAGCTCCATGGATGTCAGCAGTTCTTCCAAAAGACGAATTGTTCCATATCTTGCGGATGCAGCTGAACGATGCTGCAGCCATACAAGACATCCGAAGGATTGCACTGAAGTATGAAGACGTCATTAGCAAATATCCTGTCACAGTTAATAGTGACTTTGACTCCGTTGCATTTACTATTGATCAAGATTGGTGTGTTTGGTTTCCGGACGATAATATTCCATTCCTGACCCCAATAAAAATTTATGGAGATGGAAACTGTTTGGCTGGTTGTGCATCAGTGATGGTCTATCACGTTCAAGACTTCCATGATGAATGAGAATGAGGATTGTTCCAGAATTGTCCTCCAGTCTGGACCAGTACCTCGATGATAATTGTTCGAAGAAAGGACACTCTATGCCCGATAACCTCACAAAAACTTATGCTGCGTATTCAGGGAAGTTTTGTGGTGAAACTTACTCCCTGCTCTGAGACGCGTCCTTACTACAGAAATCGAAGACGTTAGCAAGTCCTCTAGCTACATGGGGGTGTGGCAACTTCATGCCCTTGCCAATGTTTGGCTGCTGCAGAATACAGTCAATATATCCACAGTTTGGAGGCCACACGGTACGAAGACATCTTCACAGGTGGATATTCCCGTTTACGGAGGAGAAGCCCATTCAGACTTCCCCCTTTTTCGTAATGTGGACTTCAACCAAAGGCACACAGCAGAAGTAAACACTTGGTGTATGACCCACTTCGTTGTGTGTGTGCCCTAGACATTACCGGTAGTTCACATTTTGGAAAGGGGAAAGCCTCAATGGTGTTTTCCTCCATGAAAGGGAACAATCAGGTTTTGCTAATCAATGTCAGCCTCTTTCAAAATACAGTGCCCTGTTTTGAAAGTCATTTGCTAGAATTTGATGTTAGACAAAACAGTTCATCATATTTTTAACAAAACAAGAAGTTTGATATCTTTGGTTTTAAAAGAGTTGATCGCTGGTTAAAAAAAAAGTAGGTCTGTCAAGACACACACACACACACACACACACACACACACACACACACACACACACACACACACACACACACACACACACACACACACACACACACACACACACACACACACACACACACACACACACACACACACACACAACACACACACACACACATACACACATAACCACACTAGAGAGAGAGAGAGATCAGCCCCGGAACGGATTCCCGTGAATGTCATGAGATACAGAGGAGACCAAATCTGGAGTGAACACTGTTGTTGCAATTGAGGGAATAAAACCATGATCCAGAGCCGTGAGCCCTTTCTGTGCGTCGTGACTTTTGGACAGCGTTTTTTTCCGTGACTGTGGATGTGTTTTCTTTGCGTTTTCAGCACCAGTGTTCTGCTTCTAGGATGAGTTTTCCAACTTCCAGTAAGTGTTGAATTATCAGATATTCATTTCCTTCCCCACTTCACACGCCTCTCCGGTCTGAATCCGTGTCATTGAGTGTCACTGGAAGACACAAACTACTGTGTGGTTTTAAGTACGCGGTTTTGATGTAAATGTGAAAAAACATCCCGACTGAGGACAGATTTCTTTTTGTTCTCGATTCCTTACTCTCAGTAATTGACAAAATATTGATATTGTTGTGGTGACAGTGTGTTCACTGGCATGTTAGAGCATTTTAAATATTTTCATTTCACACTAAACCAATCATGTTTGACAGAAATACGCGGTCTTCTTGCCGGAGAGGGGTGTGGACGGAAATCATTCTGTTCACTAAGATGAAACTTTCTTTTCCTAAAAAAAAAAAAAAAAAAAAAAAAAAAAAAAAAAAAAAAAAGCAATGAATTGTACCAGTACATTTCAATACAGAATTGCCCTTTGAAACTTTCATGTGAAGGCTGTAATATGCCTAGCTGTCAACCGAGCACGTCTTCGTACCACAGAGAGTAAATTTATTTGAAAGGCAAAATATTCTGTAATTTATTGACCAAAATATTTGATCCCGGCAGTCCTGGTGGCTGTGAATGTCACCCCCACTCCCACCTTAGTCACCCACCCAACTGTACCACCTCCACCTAGAAATCGTAAATGAGATCAGTATGTATTAGTCGATATAAATTAAACGCCAGCTTTCAATAGACAAATATATATATACATATATAACATATATACATAAATTTGGAAAGAATTGTTTTCATACCCTCCTTTAAGCCAGCAGCCTAACGGTTTTGTTGTTATTGTTGTTGTTGTTGTGTTTTACTTTCCACGTAGGACTTGATTTGTGCATTGACCGAGAACTCTTACTGCAGAACAGCATCTTACAATCGCACAAACTTACCGACCCTCTCCCCCGTTCTTTCCTACATCCCCCTAGCCTTCAGTGACACTACTGGCCTACTCCCCAGCAGCAACGTGCTGAGAGAGAGAGAGAGAGAGAGAGAGAGAGAGAGAGAGAGAGAGAGAGAGAGAGAGAGAGATGTTCTTACACCTTCAGAACATCATTGTTACCAGTACACGATCGTAGGGAAAGAATGCCCATCGCTCCCCTCCCCATTACCCCATCCCATCCCCCTTTACAAACTCATCCCCAACACCTGTACATTGTTTGCCTGTGTTTGTCTATGTCTATCTGTCAGTACACTATGTACTCTCTGTCTCTGTCTCTCTCTGTTTGGCTTTCTCCTCCTCAGTCCTCAACCCCCCTCACCCCTCTCCCCACTGCCCCCTCTCGAGCGGCTTTCATCAAGAACTGTTCATCTATGGAACTGACGCCATCACTGCCATGACAATTGAACTCTGACCTAAAAACCCCACCGCTGATTGACCGCAGTCATTGGCTTGGACACATGTCCTTTCCTTGCTATATGTGAGCCAAGCAGTGGGGATGAAGTGTGTGAGCGTGCGCGCGCGCGCGCGCGCGCGCGTTTGTGTGTGTGTGTGTGTTTGTGTGTGTGTGTGTGTGTGTGTGTGTGCGTGCGTGCGTGTGTGTGTGTGTGCGTGTGCGCGCGCGCGCGCGCGCGCGCGTGTGTGTGTGTGAAGTATGATCTTGGAAGGAATTCGGAACAAAGTGTGGGTGGGTGGGAGGAGTGAGTGGGTGGCAGACGGGATGGGGGGCAGTGGAGGGGGGGGGGGTGTGTGTGAAATTTCAGCAGTCGAGGAATGAGGGAGGGTGTGTGAGAGGAGGGGAAATTTCCGGAAAATCCACCCCCCTCCCCCTCCCCACCCCCTCCCCCGTTGTTCAGGCCTGGACAAACAGCATCGTTGATTTCATTAGTATATCGGGGGAGAGGGAGAATTTTTAAAAAAAGCCCGATCCTCCACCCACCCTCTTCCACCCACCTCGTCAGGCCCTGAGAACACTAACATTTCAAGACTGATAACAAACAAAATCAGTAGATTTGCGCACTGAACCATCTTAGAAATATTTCAACGAAAAGAAGCACAAAAAAACTATAACCAGCACGCCTTCCCGATGATGCCCAACACACAATCATCACAGATAGGTGCCATCGGTCTCTACAGAGCTGCCTGTTCTTTTGAAAGGAACTGTGATCTGTGTTTGTAGGCCCACAACGGAAATGCCTCATTTCAAGAGCGATTTTAAATTAAAAAAAAATTCTAAACACACACGCACGCACGCGCGCTCCCGCACGCACGCACACACACACACACACACACACACACACACACACACACACACACACACACACACACACAGAGACACTTGACACTTTGATATTTTATTGTCATTACCAATGAGGTCTTTTGACAAGGGGGGAGAGATAACAGAACAAAAAACATTTCCCTCTTCCTTTCCTGCAAACAAATAGTACACTTTCATTCCTAGTGTGTATCAAATCCAAAGTTAACAAAAAACAAATAAATTCGTAACATTTCGTTATGTCCTCACCTCACGCACAGGAGTAATGCAGTAAAGTTAAAAACAAACAAACAAACAAACAAACAAAAAAAGAGAGAGAGAGAGAGAGAGAGAGAGAGAGAGAGAGAACTGTGATATTGACAACAGGATTCGTTCTGTTTGTTTGCTGTCAACCGAAAAGTAATTGTTGGGTGCTTTCGTGTAGTACATTTAATTTAAAGGTCGATCAGTCGCATTTGCTTTGGATAATAACGTTCAGGCCATGTAACGAGTTGCCATCACTTGACAATGCAAAGAGTAATAACCACATAATTAAAATACACGGGAAGCTCATCGATTGGTCGACCATGGGAATCGCTACAGTAATGATAATGATAGTGTTCATGCAAACTGCTAATGTTTGGTCAGCTACTGTCCATATTGCCATTTTGATTTAACCGATCTGCAGTGATTTTCACTGACGGACCTACACTTCCGTTTTCAACTTCTGCAAGTGAAGAGGAGGAAAATGAGGCGAGCAAAATATTATAAGTCTCGATTAGCGTGCATTGTAGATCCAGCTGCCCTTCGGACAGCCTGTGTCATGATACTCATTGCTATGCTGCCTTCTCTCATACAGCAGCCACCATTAGATCAATGAATCGATGTTGCCACATTTGGGAGATCAGCACTGCTGGTTGTCAGGGTGCCAGGATGGGAGTCGGTGAACATAGTGCTGTGGTAGATCTTTTACAGGGTGGTTGAGGTATCACCCCGAGTGACTTCATTACACCTCAGAAACCAGGATGACGCATTCGCTCCACCAGAGACAACAGTACGTACCTGTCACAAAACCCAGTGGAGAACTATATGCGAAACAATGATAGGTGCTACTGTGTTACTGAAACACACACCGATCAGTACCGAAACTCATACTTCCCAAGACAATAACTGAGTGGAACCACCTCGACGATAACATCGTACACCAAAAGTCGGTCGACAGCTTCAAGTCGGCTCTGGCAAAAGCCAGAAGCCGATAATACCATCACGCTGCGCACCCCCCACCGTCGCGCCAGTGCCAGTAAATGGATGTTAGCGACGTACCGATCCAGATCCAGATCCAATAGTTATGTACAGTGAGGAGCTGCAGACCTGGCCAGAGGCACTGTGGGCCTGCCCCAACGATTCATAAACGCGAGCCATCACCTAGTGCCAGACTAGCTCTCTGTGACAATATGTGATGATATGTTGTTGAAGAAAGGAAGTTGGCTGTCGATAGACGGACAGTCTTTCAAAGAGTCATGCGAAGAGACAGTTTACATTGACGACCGTTTGTATTCTCTCGCTCGATCTCGTGCAGCACGTTCGCCATGAGAGTGATGTCCCTTAGGTTAATCCCATCACCCTATATTCAGCTAAGGTAAATGTTCTTATTCGTGTTACGCTGTTAAACATTAAATTTTTCTGTCTGTTGTTGCTTACACTTTTTAAGTCGAGAGATAACTGTCAATCATCATGTAAATTCACAGGGAAAATTATAAGAATGTTGATTGTGGTCGGTCAACGGAAGAAGAAGATGATAACACTAACAGTTGTCGTGCTTATAGCCCTTGATTGGCTCCTGCCACGTATAGATCCAGATCCAGAGTAATCTGGAGAAAACTTCATTTTTCAGAAGTAGTATCACTGAATCTTTCGAAGATGACCAGAACATTTCTAAGCATGAACAGTTCGTAAATTTAGTGCAGCACTATAGTTTTTTGTGTTCTTTCTGTCAACTGGCAATTTGTTGCAATGCTAACTATTTGCTCATATCCAGGAGCGTGTTTCCATAACATTCAAATTGTGACATACGTTTATCACTTTGTGAGAAAGTTTAAAGTAACAGATTGTGACGCATAATACTAATACTGTGAAATCTTATTAACCTTACAACAATTAAAAAAAAAAAAATGATGTTTAACAAAAAACTGAATTCGTGCATTATTTCACCCAGCACATTTGAATAGTACCTGTTTGAGAAGGACAGAGTTTAAAATGCCTGAATTAAGGAATCAAAAATAATATATATATATATATATATATATATATATATATATATATATATATATATATATATATATTATTGGGTGGTTTCACCGTATGACTAGAGCCAGTAATGTAGGCTGGTAACCCTGGTTGTGAATTGTCCTTCAAAGGTGTTGGTGGTTTGGATATTGGTTGGTCCTCCTGTGTCGATTCAGATGCGTGGGTGTTGGAGAATGTAGGGTAGGTCTCTTCAAACAACGTGGAGGTGGAATAACCCCAGGTGTGGGTGTCACTGTCAGATGAATGTTGCTGCATGGAATGATACCCTTTTTGCTTTCAATAAAGGGAGAATATGGGTTATGATGAGGAGAATCACTTTACCTTGGCACTGAAGATCTCTTTAATGTAGACTGAATCACCCGGGTGGAAGAGTACACTTTTTTTTTTGTCAGGATGATGTTTGTTGTTGTTCAGTCACTTTTCATCTTGTTGTCTTCTTCCTTCTAAGCCATGTGGTCCAAATCAGAAGATGGGTAGAGTTTGGATGGGATCTTAGAGCAGAGTCTCTCTGCCCATGAGGATTTCTGCTGTAGATAATCCATTTTGCAGTAGTGTAGAACAATACATAAGAAAAGCAAGTTGAGGATCTGCAGCTTTTTTTTTTGAGGAGATGTTTCACTGTCTGAAACATTTCTTTCTGCTTTGCTGTTGCTCTGGGAGTATTGAGGTGAACTCGTATGCATAGTTCGGGTGAAATTGTAGTCCTTGGTGAACTCATGGAATTCAAGAGTAGAAAATTGTGGGCCGAAACTACTACATCAGGGATTCCGTCACTGCAAAAACGATTTTGATAACAAAGATAGCATGATGATGTCTCATTCTAAAGAATTTGAATTTCAGGCCATCGCAACAAGTAGTCAACAACAAGAATATATTGTTCAGAATTAGTTCAAATAGATCCATTCTTACACATGACCATGATCTGGAAGTAATGAGGGAAGTAGTGGTTTCTTTTTTTTCTGAACACAGCTTATTGCATGTTTGACATTCCTTGATCATTTCCTCAGTTTGGGAACTGAAGCCTGGCCACCATACTGAAGACAGGGCAAGACTCCTGCATTTGGTGACTCCAAAGTGGCTTTCATGTAACTTGGAAAGTATCTCCAGCTGCTATATCTCTAGGTATGACAAGGTGACCATCATATAGCAAAATATTGTCTACAATGGAGAGATGTTTGACGATTTGACCAATATGTAGTATTAAGAGGTGTTGATTGTGAAATGCAGATTGGCCATCTAATTCGACACACTGCTCCAAAATTTGTACAATTTCTGCCTCAGCATGCTGTTTTTCCCTGACATCTGACAGTTTTTTTTAGAAGAAGCAGGAAGTAATTGTCTGCTGGGTGAAGGCTACTACTGCATTTACTACATTTTCAACATCCATTGTGCTCATCTGGGAAGCAGGTGCACAGAAAGTGTGTCCACTGTTATTTGCTGTTTCCCTGGAACATAGATTACAGTTGGGTTGACCACATGAGGCAGAGTCTGAATCATTAGACTCTGTGTGGCGTTCATGCTATCTCTATAGTATGGAGAAGTGGGATGAGAGGTTTATGGTCAGTTTCAGTTATAATATTGAGACCCATGAGATAGTCATGAAATTGTTCAGTTGCCCGCATGACTGCCAAAGCTTCGTTTTCAATTACAGCCTAGTTCTGCTCTGCAGCTGTCAGTGATCATGATGCAGAAGTGACTGGTCATCCAGAATCATCCTTCTGGGACTTGAAGAAGTACAGCACCTATGCCGTAATTTGAAGCATCAACTGCAACAATAGTTTGCAATTCAGTTGAATAATGAGTCAAGACTGCTGGTGTGATGTGAGGAGTGCTTTGGTTTTTCTGAATGTATCTGGTGATGTGTCCCAGTGCCACATAGTGTCTTTCTGTAGCAATTGTCGTAAAGGTTCAGTTGTTGTAGCAAGTTGAGGTATCAACTTAGCGAGGTGATTAACCATGCCAAAGAATCTCTGCAACTCAGTGATATTTGTGGGAGGTGCTAAGTCCTCGACTGGTCTGATTTTTTTCAATACCATTACTATCAGTGATGCGTCCCAGAAGCTTGGTAGATGACTGAGAAAATTCACAACATTCGGTATACAAACCATCACCAGTTTTGTCAAATCTGTGTAAAACTTTACAAATCATGTCATCATCACCATGTGCTCTCTGACCTAGGACATGTACAAGAATCTCATCCATATGGCAGATCACTCTGTTAGTACCTTCTAGTATTTCTGGTATGGCACATTGAAAAATTTCACTGGCAGAACAAATTCCAAGGGAAAGCCCTCATCCAGAATCTGCCAAAAGGAGTAACAAAAATGTGGTATATAGCTTTGATTCTACTGTGACAGGAAACTGCCAGCAGCCACTTCTTATATCCATTTTGTAAAAACTTTAGAGCCAGTGAGTTTGGCAAGACTTTCATCTACAGAGGATTTAGGATGGATCTCTCTTTGAAGTGCTTTGTTCAGGTGGGTCAGATCAATGCATAGCCCCACAGTTCCATTTGATTTGGAACAACAACATGATACTCACTGCTTCATAGCCTTGTCTTCTTTGTCTTCCAAGGAACAGTCGCCTTTAGATCAATGAATTGATCTTGCCCCTTTTGGAGGGTCAGCACTGTTGGTTGTCAGGATGCCAGGACGGAAGTCAGAAACCTGTTGTAGATCTTGCTAATGAGTTACGGTGAGGAGCTGCAGACTTGGCCAGAGGCACTGTGGGCCTGCCCTATCAATTCATAAATGGTTAGCCTTGACCTAATACCTGACCAGCTTCTCCTCCCCACCTCTTCCATCCTCCCCCACCCTGTATTTCCCCCTCTTTTCTACATTTTTTTTTTTCCTGTATAAGGATGATGGGAAAGGGACATCCTTAACATGAACTGTCAGTATCAGGGGTATAAACTTAACTATAAGGTCACCTGTGCAAGGAGTGCTCTTTCAATGTCAAGGTGATGCGCAACACTCTTGATTATCATCCAAATGCAGTAAATTTAGGGGCATTCATTCTGTTGATTAGCATTTTTTTTTTCTAAACAAAGTTGCTTTGTTCTTACTTATGGTCCAAGGGTGTAAATATGCCAGTGTGAAGGTGGAAGTCCAAGTTTAAAAGCCCCCACCTTGTCAGATCTCAAATCATTGTGGCCTGAGAGTATCCACACCCCACCCCCGCCCCTTGCATGCACACATGTGCACACACATACACGTGCGCGCACACACGCATACGCACAACAACACACACACACACACACGCACACACACACACACACACACACACACACACACACACACACACACACACACACAGGCGCGCGCTACGCGCTAACAAAATCTTTTAATATCCCTGCTGAGATGCAGTTTGATTTAAGATCTGCCCCCCTCCCCTCCCCCACCACAACCCATATCCCTTCCCCTTGCACTTATTCTAACAGCTGAAGGAAGTGGAAATAGATTGAATCCATCACCAACCTGTGATGTGAGGGGCAATGATGTCTTGTGCCATGTACACTTTTTAAACTGTCAAAAAGGTATTCAGACTGGTAGGCAGGGAAAAATGAATGGGGAAGAAACAACTATACTGTGCACAAAAGAAACGCATATTTTTATTTGTCATTTCATGCATCATTTAGCATTCAAAATATTACAACCATAGAAGAAATAAGACATCAATCTGCTGTTATGTCTATTCATTATGTCTGACTATTCACACTGGACAGAGTTCCCTGCTATAATGGGGCATGTTTCTGTCAAAATTTTCCTTAATATTTTCAGCGAAAAAAAAAACATGCGTTTTTTTGTGCACAGTATATAAAAATGGAAAGGAGATGGAGCTGTTACTATTATTGATGAGCAGCATTGAACTCACCTGTTGAATGGTTGTGCTGTTGGGCATGGCCCTTGAGAGACAGGCCAGGCATTCTGGCCTTTGATGAAAGATTAATTGTGACACAGTTTGGAAAGATAACACATATGATTGTTCAGTCAGTGATGGCAGATGGGACAGTGCAAAAAAGGGCCACAAAACTTGTACTAAATTACCAGAGTGTGGGTGACTAAGGATGCATCTTCCATGGAATAGTGGAGGGATAGTATATGAATAGACAGTAACCTTTAGCTGTACATGAATACATTGTGGTAATACTACAGGTTGAAAGTAGATATACTAGTTTGACTGAGAGTGTAAATGCTAATCCTTGCAAGCATTCATATTATACACACATGTGTGCGTGCGCACAGATGCACACACACACACACACACACACACACACACACACACACACACACACACACACACACACAGAACACACACACACACACACACACACACACACACACACACACACACACACACATGCCTGAGCTAGAAACCAAAAAAAATGCTGAGCAATTGCTGCAACACATAGGTAACTAAATGAAAGCACATGCACATGTATTTGCAAGCATGCTTGCTTCCAATGTATGACAGGTCAGGTTGCTGATGGGTCTGTTATGTAGAATGATCACATATTCATTTTGATTTGTATTCTAAGAAGAAAGGCACTTTCGAATTGGAAAGAAACTAGTAATTGCAAAGTTTTTGGTTTTTGCTTGTTTGTTTTTGCTTGTTTTGTTTGTTTTTTAAGATTTTCATACTTCTGTAGTCTCAACCTGACTCAAAAATGTTTCAAAGGCCCAAAAGATGGATATGCTGTATCTTGACTAAGTGACTTTGACTTTTTGTGGAAATGCTTTCTTCTGGACTCTTTATGTCTTTTTCTCCTATCTCAAAGCTTAGGTAACTTCTTTAGCCAAACATGGAACTCAGTACATCAAAAACAAAACAAACAAAAATATTCTAGACTTCAGAAAGACCAAAACTCCTTTCCCATTCCTAACCATCATAGGCAAACAAGTGGAGATCATAGCTACACAGCATAAATGAGTTCAGATTTCTTGGACCGACCATTTCTCCACTTGTTTGCCTATGATGGGTTAGGGATGGGAAAGGAGTTTTGGTCTTTCTGAGTCTAGAATACTTTTTTTTTGTTTTTGTTTTTGATGCACTGAGTTCCATGTTTGGCTGAAGGAGTTACCTAATTTAATGAAATGTTTGATAGGGATCAGATGGCAAGTTTTTATTTGAATTTTTTTTTTCATAAATGATGTGGACTGGTTTACTACGCTGCGTATAACTGAACTAAATTGAGACAAAAGTACTACCACTATTTTCTTCAATATAAATGGCTTGCATTGGAATCTTTGTCATAATCTGAATTTTGTTTAGTTGCATGATGTGGGCATGACAATATGTGCATGAGTGCAGACTTGTAGTGTGTTCATAAATGCATGTGGCTTTCAGTCTGCATTGTACAATTGAAGACAGATACATTTTTTTTTTTTTTTTTTTTTTTGTTTAATAGTTGTGTAAGTTGCAAACTGAGAAATCAAGAACACATCATTTAAAGAGGGAGAGATAATGTGTTTATAGCCTAGTCAGCTGCAAAATGGCATATTATGGCTGTCATCTGTTGAAGTCAACGCTTTTGTCAGATTAACACACACACACACACACACACACACACACACACACACACACACACCATTTGAATTTAAATCCTAAAGATGCCGTAGTCAAGACAAAATTCTAGTATTGTGTGTGCATGTGTAAGTGTATGCATATATGCACAATTGTAATGTACTTTTCCATTCTGTATTCTTGCGCTATATTCAATCTCAGACTAAACTGTTAACAACTCCACCAGGATCCATCTCATAGAGGACAAAACAGTGTTTCCTGTTGTGTTTTAAAAGAGGGTCAAGATGGCCCTGTCCCCCAAAACTGGGGGGTGGGAGGGGGGGGTCAAATGTAAAAAACTGGGGTTCTGATGCAAAGAGACACATCCCGGCATTCACTAACCCTTGTTTCTACTCTTCAGCAACTCGGATCAGTGATGCATAGTGATGGGCACTCGATAGCTGTGTTCTGAGTCAGCTGCAAGTTATAATTCAATAATGACAGAATAAAGCCGGCCAAGTGACCCAACAT